>JASDQU010214403.1:0-11654 GCA_032191745.1 Picea mariana | reverse complement strand
GACCTTTGTTGAAAATGTACCCACTGCCTCTTTATAAAATATTTCATCATTTTCCAAATCTTTTTGGAGCTATTCTTTAAAATGCAAGACCCTTGTTGAGAGTAGTTGAATTTGTTGCTAACTCCCATATCTCAAGGATCAAGGCTATCCTTCTCTTAATGCAATCTCCTATATATTTTCTTATGGCCATTAATAAACTTGATGATCCTTCCAACCTGGAGTTGGTTTCTAATACAACCTTGAGATTCCACAATGGTTGAATAACAATAATGGGTTTGACAAACAAAGGTCTTGGAAGCAAAGCCTTTTCCAATTATTTTACTTTCCCCTTTAGGATCAAAGTCTCCTTAACTATATATTCTATGAAATACTTTAAGGCTTCACCGGTTGCTTCATGAAACTCGATGATTTTCAAGGGTTTTACCCCTTGAAAATCAATCTTTGATTTCCATTTTTCTGAAACACTTTTAGTCTTCAAATTTACTTTTTCAATTAACAAATTTTTCAAATTCTTATTGTAGGTCGTGTGGTGAAAAGTGAGAGATTCCTCCTCAAATATATTTGGCTCCTGGGAAGCCAATTATTCAGTTATAACCCTACTCTCTATCATCCTCTGTTGGACCCATCGAGGTTCTCCTATTATGTCATCAACCTCCACGCCTTTGGGATTTGTTTCAACTTTAGGTTCTTCCTACCCGTCTTTTTGAATTTATCTTTTTTCTTTTTACAGAGACAAGAACAATGTGGGATTTTTCAATTGTCTTTCTGCTAGGGTATTTATCTACACTATCATCTGAATTTATGGTGGAAGAAATCTTTGTTCTTCACTATTATTTCAGAGTTTTGTTTTTGTTGAGGTACTCTTCTATGACACATTTGGTGAACATGGGTTTCTACTTATCGCTTCTCAACCCTGTTTCTATAATATTGTTTGTGCTGGCTAATTCCTCAATATCATCTAGGGTGATTCCAAGAGATGATTCAGGAGGATTTTTATTATCTCCCCCTCCTTCTTTTGGTGCACAGATCCATATCCAATTGAAAACATGTGCGTTGAAAATAAATCCTTAGGGTTGAAACTCTAAATTGCCTAAATTTATTTTAAATTGAACTAGTCAAATTGAGTTGTGTATTCATCTAAATGAGAAATTTTCTTCGCATACATTTCTCCAACTTTTAATGATAACATGATGAATTAATTTTTTCTTTTCTCATTGACTAAATCTTTCTAACATTTGTATTTTTTGCATATTTCAACATCAAAAAGTCTATATGAAACATAAAATGGTTGCAGGAAGGGTTCCCCCTAAAATCCATAAAGTATAATAAAACTAAAATCTTCCATGGATTCAAAAACTTCTTTCTTTAAAAGAAAGGATGCAACATCTAATGATATTCTAGATGTGGTGGGACAATGAATCATATTCTTAAAATAGGAAAGTAAACCATTTGGTACTTCATAAAAATTGTATGGGGCCTTGTGCCTCCATAACAATGGATACTAGAATGAAATTAGATCCTTCTTGAAGTGTGCATTCTTAGCTCTGGGAAATTCCTAAAAAATACGACAATAAACTATAACAAAAACTAGTTAGGAAGTCATGTAAAATTTCTTATTCTTCCTGAAATGAAATCTCATTTGAAATAATTTGGGCCGAGTCAATTACAAAATTTTCATGAATTGAATGAGAGAGAATATATAGAATATATCTTGGCACTGAGGCCATGGATTCCTATCCAATTATTCCAGAAAATAACCAAGCAAATTCTTTATATGGATACTTTAAAGAGCATATCTCAACTTGTGTAGGATTGGCGTCACTAGTCATGCTTGTAAGAAATATTTCAAGGAACTCTATTCCTCCATTGTGAGATTTAAGAAAATCATCATCTTCGACATTTTTAAATGTCAGAGTAGGGTTAATAAGTCTTAACATTCTCCTGAACATTGAATATGCTAAAGAGATCGATGGTTTCTCTTTTACCTGAATAACTCCTCTCAGTGTCAAATTTGTCAATGCACCAAAGGACCAAATATTTGAAATCAACTACTTCCGACATGCATCAACTAGCAAACACAATACCCAATGTCCAAACCTTGTTCAAGTGTTTTTTTCGGATGGGAGAGATGAGTACCACTTGTAAGCCTACAACCACTGAAACTAGTGATCTTCTCGTCCCAAGGTGTTTATAATATCACCATAATACAATTCTTTCTTTTTACTTGAAACATCTTTCAAAGACTATTTTTTGTGAATAGGTGGCGTTTTTTTCAATGCAATATTTTTACTGTAGGGATTTTAATTTCTTATTTAATTTTAGCACATATTGCCTTTATTATCAAATAATGTAGCTCTTTATTCAAAGTTACCAATTGCACAGTTTGATTTAATATCTATGATGAAAATTTTATAAAAATTGCACCACTTAACAATGGTATTCAATTCATATGAGTGGTCACTGATGTGGAAATGTGAAATAAATGTCATTGGGAATGGTGATATTGTATTGGGGTGTATGGAAAATGGTTAAGTATGGATGTTTAAAGTGATGAATGGAGAGTGTATTATGGTGATTTCAAAAATGAAAGATGCAGTATGCAGGATGTGGAGAATGGAAATGAAGATATGAGGGGACTCTTGTGTTAGAGTTTAAGATATTTTTAGGTTTCTTTTCAATTCGCTAGATAACCATAGCATAGATAGGATCATTGAGAAATACACAATCACAAAAGTCACATCATTTATCTTGGGAAATCCTCATGGGGGATAAAACCCAACAAAAACTTCCTTAATATAGATAGCCAATACAATGCCAAGAGAATAAACCAAACACTACATAAAGTCCTCTCACAGGTAATGCACCTCTCTCTCTCTCTTCCTTCTTCTACAACTACAGCTCCAAACTTGCGCTTTGGATTATCAAGTGAGTGAGTGAACAAATGAGGCACTAGCCTCCTTTATTTATACAATCTAGAAGGTGATGAAAGGAGGTGTCTTTTCACTGGTAGGGCCGACTTCTCTTTTTGGGTGGTTAGAACCACCTTAATTAATTCTGGGGGATGACTTCTCATTTTTCTTATTACGATTAGGGTTTGACCAATCCAAAAAATGGGATTTGATCAATTACAATGCCCAACATCATCAATGCACAAAAGGGGATTGATCTAATGAATAATATATTAATGATAAAATAGAATACTCTTTGCAGTTACAATATTTCAACACCCTCCCTTAACAAGAAGGGTATTCTACAACAACATCAGGTGAGAGAGAGGGAAACATCACCAACAACATCTTGGAACACTGGCTAGCATATCTATACATCATTGAAATTTTTTCTCATCATCAATAGCAACAACAATATAACACAAAGGCTAGAGAATAATCAACATCAATACTAGACTGAGAGTCTTCAACATGAAGCTGGCATCACAGAATGAAGTTGGCTACACAATATCATTAGCACGAAGCTGGCATCACAACACGAGGTTAACACACATCATCACAGCACGATGATGACACACATAATCATAGAACGAGGCTGGAACACATCATCACAACACGAGGTTGGCACATCATCACAACACGAGGCTGACACATCATCACAACACAAGACTGACACATCATCACAACATGAGGTTGGCACATCATCACAACACAAGGTTGGCACATAATCATATCACAAGGCTGGCACATCATCACAACACGAGGTTGACACATCATCAACATGATTCTGGCATCACAACACTAGGCTAGCACACCATCAACATGAGGTTGGCATCACAGAACTAGGCTGGCACATCATCAAAACGAGGTTGTAATCACAACACTAGGCTGGAACATCATCAACACAAGGCTGACATAACAGCACTAGGCTGGCACATTATCATCACGAGGCTGTAATCACAACACTACTCCTCCTTTAGAGGGAGGTCCTTACAGACTACACAAAGCTTATCTCGAAAGTGCTCAAACTTTACACAAGATAGAGGCTTGGTTGACACATCAACAACATGTTCATCCGTGCTAACATACTAGATCTTTATGGCTCCTCTCTGCACCATATCGCGGATGTAATGATATCGGATCTCTATTTTTTTTGACTTGTCATGGAACACAGGGTTATCTATCATCTTTATGTAGCTCTGATTATCACATAGGATCCAGGTTGCCTCCATATCTAGATCGAATAGATCTGTCAACAACTTCCAAAGCCATATGGATTCACAACTAGTAGAACAAGCAACAATGTATTCTGTTTCTACTGTGCTGAGAGAAACACTTGATTTCTTCCTACTTTGCCATGAGATCATGGTTGACCCTAGACTGAAACAACACCCTGAAGTGCTCTTTCTGTCAGAGACACTTCCAGCCCAATCTGAATCAGTATATCCACTCAGTCTAAAGTCATGATCTCCATCATAATTGAGACCATAATCTAATGTACCCTTAAGGTACCTCATCACATGTTTTGCAGCGACTAGGTGAACACATCTGGGATCTACCAGAAACTGAATCAAGGTGTTCACATCAAAACATATATTTGGCCTAGTGTTCATCATATACACCAACGATCTAATGATCTTTCTGTACATCATAACATCAATCAATTCTTACGAAGTATCAACCAAGAGCTTCAACTTTGTTTCCATGGGTGTATTCATGGACTTGCACTCTAACATATCAAATCTTTTCAGGATTTCAACTTCATATTTCCCTTGGTTAAGGAAGATCCTCTCTAGGCTCTACCATACCTCAAGACCTAAGAAATAGTTAATTAGGCCAAGGTCTTTCATCTCAAATTCTACAGTGATCTTGTTCTTACATTCAATGATGAGATTTTCTTCTCTAGTTAAGAATAAGTCATCCACATACAACAGAAATATAACTGGCTCATCATTCATAACCTTGAAGTAAAGGTTAGAATCAACTTTACTCTTGGTAAAGCCCAAGCACATCAGAAAACTGTCAATCCTTCCATACCAATCTCTAGGATCTTGCGTCAATCCGTACAAAGCCTTCTTCAACTTGCACACATGAGTCTTCCTATTTTCAACTTCAAATCCTTGAGGTTGTTCTATATACACTTATTCTTCAATGACACCATTCAAGAAAGTTGTTTTCACGTCCATCTGGTGTAACTTCCACTTCATATTAGATTCAAGGGCTATGATGGTTCTGATTGAAGTGTATATGGCTACAGGAGAAAATGTCTTTTCATATTCAATGCCTTCCTTTTGGGAAAAGCCACGAGAAACAAACCTTGCCTTATATTTATAAATACTTCCATCAACAACATGTTTTATTTTGAAAATTCATTTGGAAGATACCACATCCTTGCTCTTCGGTCTGGGAACTATTTCCCATACATCATTCTTTATGATGGATTGGTATTCTTCTGTCATGACATCTGCCCATTCTTTCTTCTGAATGGATTCTTCAAAGCAAGTAGGCTCCTTCTCTAAGAGATCACACATCAAAGCCATATAACTGGAGAATGGCTTAGGCTTCTTCACTTGTCACATGGTTCCTTTGGGGACACCATACTTCTCTCCATCATGAATAAGTTCCCTTTCCTAGGCTGTATTTCTCTTGTGAGAGATCGACATCTGGGGAGGTTCTTGATATTCTATTATGTCATGGTCTTCTAGAATATCCTCATCAGGGGAAGCTATGACTTTCCTCACCGGTTCTACAACTCTGAGATCTACAGGTTCCTCTTCATATACTTCTTCAAGATG
Organism: Picea mariana; assembly: GCA_032191745.1. Lineage (NCBI taxonomy): Eukaryota > Viridiplantae > Streptophyta > Pinopsida > Pinales > Pinaceae > Picea > Picea mariana. The sequence continues at coordinate 5,911 of JASDQU010214403.1, read as the reverse complement.
ACATCTTCTTGATTTATTGAGTGCTTCATCTTCATCAAAGGTTACATCCCTGCGAATCTCAATATGATGGTAACCTAGTATATACACTCTGAAGGCCTTGGATACCTCACAGTATCCAACAAATATTCCCTTCTTTCCTGAAGGGTCCATCTTGGTTCTCTTCTCCTTTGGAATATGTACAAATACTAGGAAGCCAAATATTTTGAGATGGCTTACTTCTGGCTTCTTTTCGGAGAACATCTCTTCAGGGCTCTTGAACACAAGTGCACTATGGGACAATTTGTTTTGTACATATACTATTGTTTTTTCTGCTTCTGCCCATAAGCACATTGTAAGATCTTGACCATGGATCATGGTCTTCACTGCTTCCATTATAGGTCCGTTCTTTCTTTCTGCTACACCATTTTGTTTAGGATTGTAGGGAGTGGTGAGCTCCCTCTTGATCCCGACATCTTTGAAAAAGTTTACAAACTCTTTTGAGGTGTATTCTCCTCCATTATCTGACCTGAGTATCTTGATCTTTGTTATTGGATAAATCAGTGAATGCAGACATAAACTAATCTCCCTAGATCCACCTGGATCTAGAAAAAAACAAAACAGGGCATGATGCTTTCCCTAAGTTACAATCATTGAATTTACTACCAAAGAAGGAATGGATGACATACCTTTAGATATTGCTTCCTTATATCTTTGTTGTCCCTGCTTCTCTCCAGTGCTCTTGTGAGATCAAATATGCAATGACACAAACCAACCAAAGTGAAAGCAACAATAGTAGATTCAATGAAAACCTAAACATGTGATCAAGGAGTCGTGTAATAAAATGCTAATGATTTTATGGGAAAGAAACATGTCACCGTATTATATTAAGTAAAAGTGGAAGATACAAACAAACTACCTTGATGTCACAAGTTCGCTTTCAGTGGTCCTTTGTTCCAACACACACATACACTTGCTCTGAATTTGTATGAATATGGTACAAAAAATATTGATGGAAAAATGGAGACCTCAAGCATTAGTTGCAACGAGATCCTTCACACAATCTTAAGCCTATTCTTTCAACAATTCTTTGCTCAATCTTGCTTCACCTTTTCCATGAGAAACCTATCATTATAAAGGAGAAGGAGAAGTGGTTAAAGAGATGAGGATAATCTCACCAAATCAGAGAATCCAGTAGGATCACAATCATACAGACGCCGCCTCACATTCTAGAAGATCCTCCTTCTAGAACCTTCGTGAACTTCTTCCTTTCTTTAGCTTGTGGAAACTCCGCAAGCCAGGTATAGAGAAGCCTACAGAAATCAAGCATTTGTTGTATTACTCCTAGACTGTGGACTTGTTCTAAAAACAAGCCTTGTAGAGGAAGAAATTAGTTATTTTTCTCATGCAAAAGATCCTTTTGAGAGACTAAACACATGCTTGTAGAATCATCATCAGGGTGACCAAAATAATGTGTAACAAAATCCCCCCCAAAGTATGAGGCTGGAACTCATGACAATTGAAATACTTTGTAAAATGCCTGTGTGTGTCGGGAACAAGGAACAAACCAATTGGGAACCTGCAAACAATCAAGCATCTGCATAATATCATACCATTTCTAAGGTAGGCATTCCCATGCTCAGGCTACAAATGATTTAAGTCATAAATGTAAGTCATGGCCACCAATCATACACTGTGGATCCATGTCATCAAGATGATACATAGACACCAAGAATACACTATGGATCTATATGTTAACAAACTTGAAATCCGAACATAGCCATGAGACATACAAAGTGGATCTATGTGTCAATACAAATCATAAATACACCATCGCAACTTGGACCAAAATGATGAGATCCAGGGTCCTCAATCCCATCATCTGTAAGTACGAATCTAGCCATGCGATTATAGGTGCTGAAGTTAAACATGGTAGAAACCACTTGATTACCGGTCATTGATGAAAACCATTAACAAGTGCGAGGGAAATCACCATTGATGTCAATGACTCCCAAGGTACCTTAGTACAATCCAACGAATGTGACTAAATGAGCTTAAGTCAAACACTCGATGGAATCTCTCGATCAGGGACCAATGATGTGAATCCACTGTCAAAAGTGAAGAAACTTGCCTTTGAGACATGCAGGCTCTAAGGTTGTAAATGATTTCTAAGTCTTGTTCCTGGATAATGAGTTGAAGTCGACAGGAAAAGAATTGTCACAGGAGGGCCTTGATGTATCCCCTATTAATGACATGAAATAAGTAACAGATTTAGAGTAGAGAAAAGTACGACAATGATTCAAAATCGACACAGGGAAGGCCGACATGGTAGGAATTGACAACTGCAGATGGCCGACTTGATAGAGGGCTTGTTTGGACTTCTCTTGAACATATGAATGACATGACAATGGTCTTGGAAACATTGACTCAAGGAAGACCCAAGATATAAACTTGCATAAGGTCATATGAGAGACAAATGGATTTCCCAACCTGGATGCAAAATATGAAAGGAGTTGTCATGTTCAAGAGCAACTCTTACTACCACTAACACAAATATAGAGACACATGTCTTTCCCAAATTTCCCCCCACCATTTCTGGCGATTACCTCTTTATTTTTACGCAAGCTTGAGGAGGATAACATATGCTTGTTGATATAAGCTCATCTTTCAGACGAGTCCCTCAGAGTATGTTTAAAAAACCCTAAGAAGGAGTGGTTCGATCCCGTATGGGTCTTTCGATGTTTGTTTAACGAGTCCAAAGATAGAAAACTCAGGGGTTTTTTATGTTTATAGAGTTTAAAAAATGCTTAAAGAGAAATTTCTTAGTTCCTTTTTTGTAAGATAGTTATATGAGACTAAAAAAGTGATAAACTATCGCCCATCAAACGTTTTCTTCAAATACTATTACGAGTGTGAAAAGAACAAGATCGCTCGACAATCTTTTCATTTTTATGGAGCGTGAAAAGAGCTTAAAGGATACTGCATGAGTTTTTTTTTTTTTTTGTGTTACCATAACGAGTATGAAAAGATGAAAAAAGTATACTCAATTGCATTCTCATAGATTTTTGAGCATGAGAACGAACAAAGACTAGGTTCGAGGTTTTCCCAAAAAACCCTAAAAAGTATATGTATATGTGATGAATAGAAAAACAAATCACGAAAGAATATCTATACTTCATTGTTTAGGATCCTAGTTCTTCCATTTGCAAGAAAAAAAAATACTCACTAGACCATTAGACCTTTAGGTTTTGATAAAATGCATTTAAATAATATGAAATATTAATAGAAAAAGCAAAAAGTGAAATAAATAGGGGTAAAAACTCTTTTTACTATTTCATTTGCATTTTGCCAAAAACTTGCCTAGAAACCCTATTTTTACCTCAAATTTGGCTGTTGATTGCGGGAGGCATGGGTGACCATTCAATGAATGAATTCTTTCAAAACGGTAATATCATTGCCCTCTTGCTTTTCAATGGATTAAATTTCATTTTTATCAGTTTAAAATGGATTTTTGAGTTGAATTTTGCACCGGTAGACGTGCATTGGGGCCGCTGCAGGTGACCAGTATTAGGACTTGCAGAAACCAATGATTTCCATAGGCTCCCTATGGCTCACCTGCGGAAACCCCACACTATGTTAAAAATTTGCCTGCAGCGGCCGAAAACCAAAAAATATTTACATGCGTTGAGCCAATAGAAATTTTCCAAAGCAACAAATGAGGATGCTAACTTCCCTTTCTTGTCCTAATGCAGGTTTTTGATCATCAAAATGCTGGAGTGGAGGGAGAGGGAGCACGAAGATGATGATAATTATGCCTTGAATGACCCGAGAACTGTAAATGCTCTCTGGCAATGCAGACTACTGAAATTATTTAAAATTTAGGGCATGAGGGCCCAACTGAGGCTACTGGAGTATCTGTTCCACATGTGGGATGTGGACCAGTAGGTGTTTCATGTGGGTGCCCATGTACTATCTTTAGATATCGAGGATATATATTTCTTGATGGATTTATCTCATCGTGGGTCTCATGTGACTTTGACAGGAGGTAGAGGTGGTGTTCTACCAATGAGAGAGTATCTCTGTCGATACTGTGATCTTGAGGCAGAGAGACACAAGGGAAAAGTTTCCATTAGGGGTGTCCAAGATTTACCCCTTCAGACTATTATTTTTACCATTGCACTTATGGTGGGGAGTGCATCTCTTCAAATGGCCCTCCAAAGCTATTTTCAATATACAGTGGAGTGCATGGAACCTAGGGTGTTCAATTGGAGCGACGGAGTCCTTCGCATCATGAAGACACAACTTACAAAATGCAAGAAGGGGGACTTGAAACGATTTGGGTATGGATCTATTTTAGTGTATTTATTCCTAGAGAGGGTCCCCCATTTACGTTTACAGTTAGAGTGGGGTATACAGGCCCCACTATATCTAAGGATGAAGAGGTGGTGCGACCTCATGGCTCAACATGTAGCAGGCCCCATCATCAAATACAATGACGCATTCTTTGACTGGTTGAGGCCTCAGATCCTGATGGTGGACAATTATGCATATGCCGGGTTGGATTTGGAGGTGAACCTAACTTGGTTCTACCTAAGGGCTTTCAGTGGGGAGACGCAGGTAAGAAAAATGTTTTGTTTTTATGATGTTTTTTGTGAATTTTGAAATATAAGATGTTTTTTTATGCTTTCAATCCAATAACTAATAAATTTTTTTGAAAATGTAGATGTAGGGCCACACCGGCCTCTAGGTACATCCCATATTTAGAGATGAGGGGAAGAAATCATGTTAGATGGATGGGATGATGATGATTATGAAGCAGTTGAGAAGAACCTAGAGGGTTTGACAACAAATATCCCGGACATCTCAATCAATGAGATTCCAAGACGTTATCAATGCCATACTTTGGGTGTATCTGGTTCACTTAGTCTATTAATTTGCAGGGTAGCACAAGAATTAGTGTGTTACCGTGAGCAACATCCTTGATGCCATTTTGTAGAATCCATGAGATTCATATTTTGATATTTTGGTCATCGRACGGGAAACACTTTTTTTGTAAAACRCTTTTATTGWTATCTATATACATGAGGCTTCTACCATATTACTTTGTTTTAATGTGAAATGTGGTTGGATTTACATGTGTTTCAAATGTATTTCTAACACATAATTAGCTAATGCGTCTGTTAATATATTTAGACATCTAGGAATATGATGATATTCAATGTAATCGAAATAACGTTCCAAGAGGCGAATTCGTAGATATACCCGTAACAAAGTAGGACTTTAGATAGCATAGACATTACTTAGCTATAGTACCACTAACTGCGAATCAATCCATACAACCAGGTGACAGATTCCAAGTGAAATAGCGTCAGTCAACAATTCAATGACTGCACTATATTCCGCGATATTGTTAGTTGCACGACTGAGGAAAACACCATGTAGACTGATTAACTCGTTCGTAGGTGCATATATTTCCCAAGCAGCAGATGCTAAGTTCTGAGTACTACGACTAGTGCCATCAGCGAAGCCAATGTGGGGTAGTGAAGACATCAACATATGGAAACCAAACACAATGCAAGGTAAGCAACTAGGGGTCAAAACCAAATAACGAATAAGCACACAAAAGTAGCACACAAAAGTATGATACAATAAAATACAACCACTCATGCAAATATAACCTAAGCATAATACTTCTTCAAGTAAAGCCCATTTCTGGGTTCACTCAAAGGAATTCCATCATAATCTACTAACTCATAGGCTCCCTTCTCCAACACTCATTTGACGATATAAGGGCCATGCCACATAGCCTCGAATTTTCCAGCCCCTAGTAAATCACGATCTTGTTTGTAGAGGAGAACTAGATCACCTTCATAGTAAACACATGGCTTGACATGATTATCGTATTGGGATTTTATGTGTTTCTTTTGGGTTTCAA
>JASDQU010214402.1:0-18341 GCA_032191745.1 Picea mariana | reverse complement strand
TGCTGCTGAGGTCTGGTACCTTGGCCTAGACCATGTGGATAAGGATTGTGGACCATGGCTATCTTGGGAAGCCATTGCCAAATGGAGTCATAGCTCTGCTTCGGGGTGGGATGTTTCTCAATCAAAAGATAAGTACAATTCTCTATTTATTGTATGTTGTGTATGTTGTATACAGTTTTAATGTTATTGAATTTGTTTGTATATACATACATATACGTTGCATATATGGTTTCATTACTACATCCATGACTGTACCTAAGGTGTCTCATATTTCATTACTTAAGAAATATATATACATGATGCTAATCATGTAATCGATTGGAATATGATTTAGGTGGAACCAGAAAGTGTCCTGCAAGTGCATCCTGTGCGCATATTGGATAAGAAAATAAAACAACTCCGAAATCAAGCTATTGAACTTGTAAGGGTCCAGTGGACCTGGTACGGTCCTGAGGACATGACATGGGAGCATGAGGACACTATACGGGTATAATACCCACATATTTTTGAAGATTTTGGAAATCTTGTTGATGTTATGTGAAAGTTGCACTGAGGACAGTGCAAAAATAAGGGATGGGGATTGTAATGTTCCCAAGGCCGAGCCCTGATGTAAAGCTTGCATTATGAATTATAAGTATGTTTTATAGGCTGGTGAGCCAAGTTTATATAAGTTGGGGGCTTATGTGATTATTAGGCTAGGGAGCCTAAGTGTTGAAGGCCAAGAGCCTACTTTTGTATATGTAATCATGCAGAGCATTAATAAAAATATAAACACCGCCGCGTGCAGGCCACCACAATGAATGAGTGATGTGGGACTAAGAATCCATAGAGTGGGCAAGGGATTAGGGGTTGGAAGGTGGGAAAAAGGGGCTAAGTGTTGAGCCTAGGGGCTAAGCCTAGGGGCTTAAGCCTTGGGAATAATATTTTAATATTATTCCAAAAGATATGTGCATTATATGTTTTAACCTAAGTCCTTTTGCAAGGACATGTGATTTCCAAATGGTGGGAGGAACGCATGCTGAAGGAACACATGTAGTTGCATGGGGGACAAGTGTCAACCCTAGCGCATGCAATAAAAGGTTGAGACGAGCCATGTTGGGGGGTTCCTCCTCCATTTGACCCTGGACTGTCTTGAGCGTGAACCGTCTAACCTCTGTAGAGAAACCCTCGTGCATCTTCTGAACCAAAAGGCGTGTATCTGTGTTCATTATGGGATAATCGGTACATCCTCTGTCTGAACAGTTCAAACCTGTGTTGACCCCTGCGTGGATTGTTTGTCACACGTCCTCGAGAACCAGAGCGTGAGTCTATCCTATGTTGCCGGATTGAGAAATAAGAAGTGACCTGCCATTGTTGAACCTGTTGGAAATCCCGTGTCTATTTTTCCCGTGGGTTGTTGTGGCCACATAGTACTGGACTGCGTGTGGCTTGTTGGCCAGTTGTGCAATACTCTCTCCCAGTGAGAGAGGTGATTGAGGTTGGAAGAACAGGTGGGTTGGCATATGAGCGACTCTCTCCAGGTGAGAGAGTGCGCAGAGGAAGGAGAGAACTCCTGGAAGGAACCCTGTAGCTGCCACATAGCTCAAAGACTTTTGGTCCGGTGTGTTGCTATAACCCAAGGAAAGGGAGGTTAGCAGCTGAAGGACTGTCTAGGTGACAGAGAAGGTGTATACTTCTGGGGTGGAATAGGCATGTGGGGAAGGAGAGTCTATGGGCAGTGAGCATGAGTGGTTCCTGGGAGAGAATTCCTTCCTTGTGACTGTGTGTTTTCCCTGTAACCTCAACCTAGCCTAGGATTCCCTACCTTGGGGGTGGAGCTTAGTCCCAGCTCGGGGGTGACCCACTGCCGAGCTGACGAGCAGTGTGGTCTAAGGCTGGGAGGTTCGTGGAAGGCCTGAACCTGGTTGGTGGAATTACCACTGTTTTCAATGATAAGTACCAGATGATGTGTTAATTATGATTCTGCATGTCTGTGTATTTATAATTATCATGTATTCTGCTGTGCATATGAATTAATGCTAATGCCATGTTTAGAATTATGTTAGCAGTAATTTGAGGCTTACTTTGAGTCTTAAATATGTTTCATTGCTTAAATGCATGTTGTTATATAATTAAGTGTTACAACATTGTTATTCCGCGAAGTACACAAAGTGGTGTTACAGTTTGGTATCAGAGCGATTAATCCTTGGCACCGAAAAGTGGTGTTACAAGTGGGATCCCCTTGTAGAGCAGAGGCGCAAAGATAGACATGTTACGCTTATATGTTTATGCTGTTATGATGTTTCCTACAAAATCCTATACATTTGATGATGTAGTCTTGGTTTCATTTGATATGACAAATGGGTGGTTGATGCATTGTTGCTAAATGTTGTTGATATTTACTTGCGATACAAGGAATTTCTATGGTTATGAGGATTATGTTGTTTACAGGTGCTATGCTATGTTATGTTATACATTGATTACTAATCCATATACGATTATGCAAAAAAGGTAATAAAATGGAAGCTTTATCAAAACGAAGGGAAGAACTATGGAAAAGTTCTAAAGCTATGGAAAAAATATTATGTATAAACCTTGTGACATGGTGGACCTAGCTACCTTACTATGTGTTGGGTTAATAGACTATGCAAATTTTATTAAACGATTTATAAAATTTGCATAGTCCGTTAACCCTGGGAGGTTCGTGGAAGGCTTGAACCTGGTTGGTGGAATTACCACTGTTTTCAATGATAAGTACCAGATGATGTGTTAATTATGATTCTGCATGTCTGTGTATTTATAATTATCATGTATTCTGCTGTGCATATGAATTAATGCTAATGCCATGTTTAGAATTATGTTAGTAGTAATTTTGAGGCTTACTCTGAGTCTTAAATATGTTTCATTGCTTAAATGCATGTTGTTATATAATTAAGTGTGACAACATTGTTATTCTGCGAAGTACACAAAGTGGTGTTACAGTTTGGTATAAGAGCGATTAAGCCTTGGCACTGAAAAGTGGTGTTACAGGTGGGATCCCCTTGTAGACCAGAGGCGTAAAGATAGACATGTTACGCTTATATGTTGCTATTGTTATGATGTTTCCTACACAATCCTATACATTTGATGATGTAGTCTTGGTTTCATTTGATATGGAAAATGGGTGGTTGATGCATTGTTGCTAAATTTTGTTGATATTTACTTGCGATACAGGGAATTTCTATGGTTATGAGGATTATGTTGTTTACAGGTGCTATGCTATGTTATGTTATACATTGATTACTAATCCATATATGATTATGAAAAAAAGGTAATAAAATGGAAGCTTTATCAAAATGAAGGGAATAACTATGGAAAAGTTCTAAAGCTATGGCGAAAAGATTATGTATAAACCTTGTGACATGGTGGACCTAGCTACCTTACTATGTGTTGGGTTAACGGACTATGCAAATTTTATTAAACGATTTATATGGAGGCACATATGGTAATGTTAACATATGCTGGATACATGTTTGGGTGGTGCACTATACAATGGATATGTCATCGGATCTATACAATAGATATGACATTTAAATTATGCATTGGTTATATGGATGAATTTAATGGTTGATGGACTGGCTAATACGTAGAATTGAATGGGGCCAGGTGAGGAAGTGACGTGCATTTACTACACGTCACTCCAAACCTCCCTTGAGCCCGTCACCCTAGCATAGTTGCATTGTTTCTCTATTAGTTGTGGAAGCTCCACGATTTCATGTTTCGAAGGGAAAAACTCGACCAACTCATCCTTTAAGCGATTTTCTCACAGGTATGGCTCTTTTCTTTCCATCCATGATGGACTCTCTGTATTATGAATCAAATTGTGGCTCAGGATTGCATGGGTTCTGTGTTTTCTTTAGTTTTTCGACTGAGTGTCAATATTATGTTCTGGGGTCTCTATCATTACTGCAAAATGTTGGATTTTGCAAGCAAAGTGATGGGTTTTATTGATTATAAAGTTTGCGCATTGGTTATTGACTCAGTCAACTTGGTTTTTTATGATGATTCTCTGTGAAAAAATGGTAACAGTGGTGCAAAAGGCACTGAGTTTTATTGTTGAAGGGTTTCAACCACCAGTCTGTGTATTAGTTGCTGTCAACCATTTTTTCCCTCTTGGTCGTTGTTGTGATTCTTTATCCAAGTTGCAATGAAAATGTCGACAGTGGTGTGGTTTTTTTGGATAAGCCCCAAGCTATTATTTTTATGGTTTGTTCCTTACTATCGTTTCACTGAAATCTTTCACAGTCCAATCTTGTATTTCCCAGAATATTTAATAGAGGCCCGTGTATGTATCAAATGGATACTAGTTTCATCCTGACATTCTTTTCACAAAGAGTTTTTACACCCACTCCTCTCCTCTTTGCTATAATTATGATTGTATGTTGTGAGGCTTCACTATCAATTGTTTTGAAAGTTATCGACCTCTTGGGTGTTGAAAAGAGACATGGTCTCTCTGTGTTTTCGAGTACCTTTCATTGTTAAATTAACCCTCATTCCTCTCTACAAAAAAGTGTTAGAGGTATCTGTGTGTGCCTGGGTTGTTTAGCTTGAATTTCTTTATTTTCCACTCGAGCATTCTACTATGGTTCTATCAAAATATTGGGGTTATAAGTTGAAGGACCGTGGTGTTTTTAAAGAGCATGGATCTCTGTTCTTTCAAGATTATATTTGTGGCCTGTGGTTGTTTCTCAGTGGTAAATTCTTGAGGATATAAAGGTTATGAGCTCTCTATGTTTTCTAAAGTTGAGAAAACTGCCGTTACCTCTCCACATTTAAATTCTAAAGAGCCCGACTTGGAGTCTGACTTGCTTCTACCTTCCTCGGTCACCCTCTGGGGTTTGTCATGTTTTGGGTTATCAATTTAATGATTGTGGAAGTTTTATGGGCACGGGATCCCTCGCTTCAAGAACCATCTCTTGGTCGAATCTCTGTGTTCCTCTCTATGATGAATTCGTTTGAACTAAAAATAAAAGTATGGTTACCTATAGACGAGAGCTGTCCTTATAATTGATTATGGTCTCTCTTACTATTTTTAATGCCAAGATGATTATGATTGCATTTAAATTTAAGAATACACCTGTATGAGTGATTGTTTCACCAAGCTCGATCATGATTCTGTCAAATTTTAGAAGAGATGCATGTGTGGAAATATCATTTTGTTCTCTTCATACATATTATGGGAATTACCGTGCAGACTATGATTGTTTTAAAAAGAAATCTATACATATTAATTCACACATAGATCAAGCTCAGGGTTACATTTTTGGGGTTGACTGTTGTCGTCGAATCAATATTGTGTCAATTATATGATTGAAGACTTGTGTATATGATTGGTTCATCGAGCATGCTCTTAAGTCTATCCATTTGTTTTTAAAAGGGAACCTGTGTGTGGTTAAATTAGGCCTGATTTTTGTTAGATGACAATGATTGTTGATTGTTATCCTGGGTCTATTATTGATTACCAAAGATGAATGCTGGACATAGACAACATGGATCATTGTACTTATTTTTTTTATTTTAAAATAAGAGATCAACGTTAGCACATGCAATACTATGGTTCAAATGGTTATATTGTTATTGTTGAAGTGGAAATGTTTGCACAATCATTATATAAATGCACTTATTGGTATAGATTGCACATTTATGGGAAATTAAAATTGTTTTATTGAATAGAGTAAGCAATCCATATGAAATTGAGGAACAGTTAAAGGTTTGGTCTTGGAAGTGGATGCTTTTGGATTAAATTTTAAACAGAGTTATGATAGTTGGTTGATTTGATTTATTTTATGAACAATATCCATCTAATTACCTCTTATTTTCTCACCTTTTCACTCATTATAAATACCCTCATGATCCCAAATTCATTTTGCACGCCATGTTCACTAAAATTAAATTAAAACTCTGTATCAGAGTGATAAAAGATGACACAGAGATAGGTGGCAGCTGATATGTTTTAGTATTTTTGCACAATTAGTTATTTAATGAATTGTCAAGCAGTAACCGTGTTCTTACTCCCTGTCACGATATTACTTTTTTGCTCAATACAATCCCCCCAGATATCCCATGAAACCTATTTCACCCCCTGCTCATTTGACAATTATTAAATAAATTTTATGGATTGGATTGCATGGGTCTGATGTGATTGTTGAGCCAAACTTTGTTTCATATTAATATAATGTCATGTATTGTCTATTACGAGTTAGTTGCTAATAATTGCTGCATATAGAATGAGCTTCTTCAGTAGAGGAAGTCATGGTCAAAGCAATAGGGGCAGAGGAAACTGGAACGGAGGGCCTAGAAGACCCAAATTCTCAATACATTTTGATGTCAATCCTCAAGAGTTAAACCAGAGCTTTCAAGCTGTATTTTTCAATTGGTTTGGACAAGGGATAGTCCAACCTAGACCAAAGAGGCCTCCCTTCCAGCCCCAACATGTTCCTGGTATCCCTGTTCCTCCCCATGTATCTTTGCAACCTGAAGTTCCCAAGAATGATGGATGGCATGAGATTGTTCACCCATTAGTCTCCCACCATCGTGGCTAGCCAAATTTGTCATTACCGCCTCCTCCTCCTCCACATGTTAACCCAAATGTTCAAATTTCCCCCTTATAGTCCTCCCATGCAAGCAAAAGACTCAAAACCGAGGCTCACCATGTGCGTGATAAAGATGAAGCCATTGCTGCCCCCTCCTCTCCTTCAAGTGACTCAACCAAGTTAGTATCTTCCCATATGCACTTGAGATATGACTACTCCCATGTCATTAGTGATATCAAGCCTCAAGGTTCTACCCATCCTAAGTCTAATTCAGGGAAGTCAAAAGGAGATAGCAACAACAAAGGAAAAATTGTCTCTCAAAGTGGAAAATATGGTTTTTTATTATGTGTTTATTATTGATTTATTGAGGACAATGGACTACTGAAAGTTTTGGACAACAAAATATTTTTGGATATTGTGGATATTTACATGTTTGGATATAATTTGAAATATCTTTGATATTTAAATTTCAAATTGTGAAAATATTTATGGGAGCCACAAGGATGCATGTGTTTGATTGATTGTCTAATTATGTTTATTTTGTTAAGAAATAAAGGGGGTCACAAGGGGTCCCACCTACTAGTTATTATTTAGTAAAAAGACCCTTAATTATTATTATTATTATTTCTTCCCCTAAACTGAAAGTTAGTTGAGTTTTAGTTAACTTAACTAAATGAGGTAGTTGAACTACAACTAATTTGGAATGCATAAAAGCCAAATGAGAAGGAAGAACAAGGGGATAATAGAAGGAGAAAGCATACTAAGGTTTTCTCTTGATTTTTATTGAGATAGTTCAGTTTTCATTTATTAAAATCCTAATTCTCTTTTATGACAACATGGTCCTATTGTAGACAATAAGGTTCAAGGATGAACCATATTATTCAGATGCTTGCTTTAGAGGTGTTGATCTATCTTTGATAGTCTGTGTAGACTTGTATGTTTATGAATTGAGTTTCATGACTGATAAAGGATATTGTGCAGAGTCAAGTGGGAAGTAGTCTGTGGAAAGCTAATCCATATTTTAAAGTTCAGTTTTTACTTCTTGTCAGAGTCCTTTTGTATGGTTTTCATCGGGGATATCTAAGTTTGACCTTGGTCCATGCCCCCACAAGGATTTTTGTAAAGAGAACAATTCTTTTTATTTCTTGGAATGAAATAAAGCGATTGCTATTCTGTCTCATCTGTGTTAATACCCGACTTGGTATTTTTTCTTTTGATCTCCACATTTACTTTTTGCAATTTGTTATATTCATAAAATTATATAAAAATGTTATATTTTGCAACAACCTTTTATTTTAAAAAATCACACTAAGCACTTGTAATTAATACTTGTGGATTGGGAAACACTTTTTGAGGCTATAAACATAAGATAATATTCCCAACTATCTTTCCTTAGCCAAGCAAGATTCGAAAATGCTCATGTACGATAAATTCATATCTTTTACTCATCAAGGGGTATGACCAAGAACTTGTCCATGAATGTTGATGGAATATCTGAGCTATTACTCAGATTCCATGCTACTCCTATGCCATTATATGCATCTACAAGTGTCTCCTCACACTAATGGTAAGCCATACTCTCTCCAACATCACCAACACTACTGCTGACCCCCGTATATCCTGTAACTCCAATTGTTTCCCTACATCCTGAACGTATCACTATATCACTCAATCCATGCGAGTCAACTAGATCCAAACCTTGAATGGAGGTGTCCTGATCACTAGTGTCATCTAATCCTGTACCCCATATAGATGTATCCTCATCTGAATTGTCCTTGGCTCTTGAATCCACATGTGTATGCTCAACTACCTCAGGGATCTCCATGAATGGTAACTCCTGTGACACATGAGCACCCTCAATCGCCTCTGGTTCATGCCTGTCCATAATCATCTCCTATCCTGAGAAACCCTCACTCTCCTTTGTCATATGGTGGTTCTCCATAAAAATATCCATGTCACCAACATCCTCTAGTGACATAGCTGAAGCATATGAATGAATCTCTACTAAGATAGATGTAGTGGATATACGACTAGACTCCTCAAGGAGTTGCTCTAGTCTAGACTTTGAATCTCAAAGGTCTTTCTATGCACCTTCCAAGAATCCCTGTGTTCTTACCAACTCATGAGTGAGTCGGTCCACCTTAGTCTCCTCCTTCAACACCCCATGTTACATCTCACCAACCTCTAGAAGATAATATCTATCCATAAGTAGATGATGGTAGTTAGTCCTCAACACAATCACTCTCTCCCTGAGTGTATGAAGGTCCTCAATGGTAAAATCTCTATCCAAACTGTTATGTGCCATTGTGGCCTTCCAACAATACTCTGCCACCAATGTTTGTGTATCATCAATGTGTCTAATGGATTTCACGATCATGTCCTCTCTGACACTTAGTTGTGCTGCCAAATGCTGTGACTCCTAAACACTATCCTACTAAAGTGCTACCTCATGACTCCTACTGCTAATGTCAACAGTGGAATCCTCATCAACACACTCCTTAAAATCTAAGGCTCCACACTGCCCATTGTACGCTGTGCTAATGAATCCCCCAGAATGCCATTGTACATCATCATATACTGCTGCCTCAATATGAACCACCCTGTATCCTGTATGTACAAATGTATCCTCCTGTTCACTCACTCTACTAATGTCATCTGTACCTAGATCCCATACTGATGTGTCCATATTTTTTATATGGCCATTCCGACAAACAATGAAAGCTTCTCCGTCACTTTAGGTCGGTACCAGAACTAAGTGTCCAATCTATATGTCGATATCCACAACTCGATATATCAATGGAATCCCCAAAATATGTGACTCACTCTCCCCATAATGGAAGGTATGAAAATAGTCATCTATATCCAAGTCATGCTTCTCCTCCTGGCCCTGCAGATCTAAATGTCTCTTGTGTTCAATCACCACACAAGGCTCCTCTACCACATACTAAATTCCATTGATATCGTCATGTGTCATGGCTAGCATAGGTGAATGAGAATATGAGGAATGTGTCACACTTATCTCCATAGTAGGATCATCATCGCCAACACATGAATTCCTAGAATTCATGTCAACACCCAAGGGTAGGTCACAAAACATCCGAATCCCAACATGCCTAGGTGCTAACATATCTGAACAATCACAAGAAGCTTGGTCATCACTCTGTCCATGAGATGTGTGGGTGTCACTAGGCTCATGGGAATGCTCAAATGAAGTCTCTAAGGCCGCCTCCTCATGCACATACTCCTCATGCTCAACCAAATCGTCAAATTGATGTGTTCTCCTCTTTATATCATGCTCCTTAACCTGTCCAACATGTGTGCTAACCTTACAAGATAGCTCTATTGATGGTGTGTCCCATACTGGCCATATATCATCCTCATCACATTCATATTCTTCATCATCACTGTCATAGTGAACCTTGACGTAATGTACTTTCCATTTTCCCTTGCATTTGTGATCTGGCTCCTAAGGCTCCTTGCAATGGTATCAAAGTTCCTTGTCCTTTGTTTCCGCTGATCTATGAGGCTCTAATATCGTTGTTTTCTCTTCACATTGCTGCTTATCTAAAAACCTGGGTATAACCCTTCTGTTAAAGCTTTGTAAATTCCAAGAGGTTGTTTGGGGTAGAAGAAATTTATCAGAGTTAAATTTATCCAACCACTTCGAAACTAGGATCTAGTTGTGCCAGTTTCAGAGAGGGATCTCTCTATAATATTTAGGTATGCTTCAGGTTACAGGTATTAGGCTAGTTATAAAGATGCGAGTGTGTTGTTTTGATTTTTAATGTGGTGGCTGAAATATGCTCATGCTTCCACTGGGCTATGGGGTCTGAGATAAGTTGAAATCAAACAAACATCTATAAGGTACTTCCACAGGGCGAGCTAATGCAAACGTTGGATCTTTTAAGATAAAATGATGTAAAGAAGAAAAGTAGAGGAGATGATCAATTACAATAATAAAGAATTTAATAATTTTATCAATGTAATATCATAAGAAAACATTGATATTTTTAAAATCACAACACATCGTATGAGAGATAAATTCTATGCTAAACCTCCTTTTAAAAATCAGAAACAAGAAAACATGATGATAACTTAGTAGAAACACATTCTACAAAGAAATAAAACTTCACCAACGTTGACACGCAAGAATCCTGTGTAAAAGTCCTTTTATTTCTGGTGGATCTCTTCAAAATTTACAGATTTACAAGCTTGCTTAGGCGTACAGATCAACCCACAATACTTCAAAGTTTGGAGTATTTATAAGAAAAAATACAATTGATCATGTCATCAATGATCAAGACGTGGTAGAATCAAAATCTAACTAACTAGATAACAAAATACAAAATTGTAGGAACTGATGATGATCTGTCGGATTATTTGAGCTGATTTTGGGGAATGTTGTTGGTGAGTCATAAACTTGACTTTGACTGTTCTGCATGCTGATTTGTACATCCACATCGTATTCTAGTCAATCAATTCACACAGTTCATCCCATCTCTTCTGATAGGGAATGTTGACTTTGAGCAACCTTCGATACACTTCATCTGTCTCTGTGTACTTAGCGAAGGTGGGTTTGGTGATGAAAATATACTTTATATGATGTTGTATACTCAGCTCTAGTCTCAGAGTTTCCAAGAGTGCTTTGCCCGTGATGCTAGATTTTATGCTTGTGAACTTGGACCTATCTTTCACCACTGTGAAAAATGTATGTTTATAATCTGAGAGAGTAATTAGCTTATTATTGATCGCAAATAAACTTGAAAGACCTTTCTTTTGCAAAGATTCAATCTTACTAAAAAAAACCTGTACCGCAACATCCATTACCTGAACCTTCTCCTTGAGTTGCAGAATTAGCCCCTTATTGGTCAAGACTCTCTTAACTTCAAGGATAGTTTCAGTCCTGTCCTCAATCTGTAGGGCTTCCATCTCTTCTTTTGATTTAGAGTTTTAAAATTTGATTATCTCATTCGCCTCTGTAGGCATTTCTCCCAATTCTCCCTTTATCCTATCGATGGCCTGTCTGGCTCTATATACTAGCTCAAGTTTTTCAAACATAATTTGTATCAGTGGCCATATCTCTCTCATTGATTGATAGATGTCCATCCAAATATTCTCCTTAGCCTCTGACAATGTCCTAGCCATCACTGTTTCCTTTTGCAACTGCTGTAGTTCTTGTTTGAGCTTGTCTGGATTATGCCTCTCAGTGTTGTAGCTGGTCTGGAATGTGAAATTCACCTTTTGGAGATTTTGAATCTCTTCTTGCAATTTTTTGATTTCTGCCCCTTGCAGAGTCATGTCCTCCATTGCTTTTTCCATATTTTCAGATGTTTTTAGAGTTGTCAATGGGGTGGCTGATGGAAGTTTTGCTACGATGGTTGATGATGTTGTTGTTGTGCTAACTCCTGTGAGGGGAACTGTGCTCAATGGGATGACTTCCATGGGCTCTTTCTATTCTTTTTTCTTTACTAACCTTTCCATCTCTGCTTCCATCTCCTTGATTTGTGCGTTCTATTCCATATTAACTTTATCATTTCTTCCTTTTCTCCTTTTGTCTTGGCCATATATTTGGCTTGTGAGTCTTCAGTAGCTGGCAGTTTTAATTGCTTTCTCAAGGATTCTATGTCAACATTCTTTTTCTTAAGTAGTTCTTCAACTACTTTTATGTTTGAGGGATCGTATCTGATTTTAAGTACCAACTCTTCCAAATACTTGATCCTATTGTCTTTTGCAAAAGATGACACTTTTTCCAACTTTAGTTGAGTCTGAACATTGTTCAGGGAAACCTACAACTTTGCAGCAATTGTGGAAGTGTTAGCCAATGTTGAGAAAATCATTTCTCCAGTCTGCCTGTGCAATTCCATCTGGTCAGCTGGATGTACATCTGCAGCATCAAACTCGATGATTGACCTTTTATAATCAAAAATTTCCCTCGATTGAGGCACCTGTGCCTGCAAAAAGGCCATACGCATTCTCCCCTTCTCTGTATCAAAGGCGGAGAGCAATCTATGTTGTGTTGTTGATGTTTGTTTCCAGAATTGAGCATAGGTGCTGCTGGTCAACATCTCATTCTTTTTCTTAATCATATTGTATTTCTCAATAATACTTAGTCCTATAGTTTTTTGTGATGACTGGGTGATCAAGGTGGTATGAGTCTACTTCTTTTATGAAGAAGTAGACATCATTTACTGGCTGCTTGAGAATAATGGTGAATGTTCTCCCTTGACTACTGTGGTAGATTGGGTTTCTTCTCCCCTAGATCTGTCAGGGGTATGACTGGTCTTGGGATTTTTTCTGTAAACCCGAAAATCCTCTGTTGATACTTCAATAACTAAAGGGGATACTTCCTTTATGGGTCTCTTATATGCTGGTACCTATGGAGTAGTGGTTTGTGAAATGATGGCTAAAGGAGGATGTTGTTCTGAGTCTTCCAAAGTGTTCACTTCCCACTCTGTCTAGTTCATGAACTTCTCAATTTCTAGTTTGGGAACATGAGCATATGGAGAGATTTTATTCTTTAGCCTGGTTTCTGCGATGATGCCACAAGGATCATAATGCCACGGAAAAATGATGCTGAACTTCATCTCCTACAAAATTTTATCGGCCATTTCCCCTACGACTCGACTATTACAGATAAAAGGTCCGATTTGTCCCTTGATTCTTAATTGCTGTTTCTTTTTGAAGGCTACAAAATGAATATCATTTGCTTGATATATTCCAACATGAATATCCGAACATGAAAATATCTTGGCAACTTGTAAGGGGTCAGCTAACATCCATAAATTCTAATCTCTGTGTGGTTCTGGTATAGCTACCAGTCTCCGGTTTTGGCGAGGTCCGAGAGATGTAGAATTTGTTGAATCTCTTCGTTTATCCTTGGTTCTTGTCTACCGCTAAGCATGCTTACCACTGGATGGTAGAACATATCTATGAATTGATTTAAGGTGAATTCTGGTGAGTTCCTCCTTAGTAGTGAGGTTCAAGATGTGACCGACGGTGGTTTTCCATTTTGATCTAGTTTCTGCATGGAGAATAGGAACTTATCTGCTTGGAAGAACACGAACATGTATGCCAGTATTGAGGAATACCAGAACATGCCCTCTATGGGAAACTTGAAAAGTTGGTCATGAATATTCTCGGCCAGAAAACTGCTGTAATCAAATTGCATAGGGGCCCTTTCCTCGATAGAGAAGATATATAGATAACCCAAGATTGGCTCATATACCCACTTGTCTGAGTAGTATCCAAGTAGACTGCAAAGAGAGCAGATGATTTGATTTCATTTTGCTAATAAAATCGATGAATGATATAGGGAATTTTATTTGGGTAATTGGGCACTCTTAGTGAGGAAAGCTCGAAAATTTGCGCTCTCTGGGGAAAAGACAACTTCTCGTACATTTCAGTTAGAATCTCAATGGTGAAAAAAGAAAAGGATTCAGCTCTGAGTATTTGCATCATCTGGTCAATGGCTTCGGGTGTGATAGTGAACAGGGTCTCTTCAAAGGATGAAACAATAGCTCTCTGATTGGGAATATAGTGCACTTGGCACTTGAGGGAGAACTCGGGGAAATCATGAATTTGGGGAAAAAGATACAGTGGGATATATGACTCCCAGAGTCTAATCTCGTCACTTTGGTCTAAGAAGGTGTCTCTGAACCATGAGTGTAATTCAACAAAATCAAATTCACATTTAGGTTTTGAAATCAGGTAAACTTTGTCAGCCAGAGGGATCTGGTGAAGGTCGACAGGAGGTGGGCGAAAAGGATTTTCATCGATCTCTGAATGCTTAGACTTTGGCTCCATCAAGTTGAATGATACCTGCAAAGTATGAGAAATAAATGATGCTGATTGTAATGTACAGGGATTAATGGTGGTCGAGGGAAAAGAGGACAATGATTTCAGCGACGTTTGGATCATGAATGACAGAGAAAAGGTGAAAAAAAGGATTATCTGGATGAACAGGTATTTGTTGGGGTGTGGGGGACATGTCAGCATGTTTAACGAGTATGTTTGGCTGCATTGATTGGCCAACAAATATCTCAGGGATGAGGTGGAGGGTAACAGATAGGTGACAGATTCGTGAGGATGATGTAGAGGATAGGGAGTGGAGGACAAGTGGACGGAATGTGACGTGTGATGGGTGATTGGGGGAAAGGTACACTGGTGGAAAAATGGCACATGACTCATCAACGATGGTAGTGGAGTATGTCGTCATAAGGTGGTGGTGGTATGGGAAATTCGTATGTTGGTTTACTCGGAGGGGGGGGGTAAGCGGTAGCCGGTTTAGAGCAATGGGGATCCAAGTTAACATAAACACGCCACATTAGGATGGGGCCTGCTAGGGAATACCACTAACTCAGACCCCCCCTCCATTAAAGGTAGAACGGTTGGGGGGGGGGGGTTCGATATTACCTATCGATCATGGATCTAAGCACTACCTGTTCAACCATTGATCTAGGTGCACCGTTTAATCACAGGGCACGATTCATACTACCTTGCAGAAAACTTAGGATAACGCCATTTTTGTGGGTTTTTTGCGCTGCTTCTTTTTATTTAGTCACCAAAGGGTTAGAACACGATATTCTAGCATCAAAGCAAAGAATTTCAACCAATATTCATGCTTGTTTTACTGAGATAAAACCAACTAACTTATGTCCTAATCTATTTTCCTAACACATTTAACCCAGATTAGACTGTTGGGCTAAAAATTACTCTATCATGGGGCTATTTGATCAAGTTTAATTGGTTTGATCAAATTTATTCACTAACTAACCTATCTTATTTGGCTAAGATTAAACAGTTTAGCCAAGCCTTATTCACTAATCCTATCAGCATAAATTCAAAAGACCTAACCATGTTTAGACTGTTTGGATCAAGCCATTCATACTGGATGGGGCTTTATCATTATTCTTTTTATGCCCTCTTTTATCCTTTTTTTTTGTAAATCATTTGCAGAAGGAAATATTATTTACAACCAAAAATACAACAAGAGTTAAATTTCCAGTCACCAATTTATCCTATGAAACATAGGGTTATAGCAGTGGCTCCACATGGGGATGGCGCTCTCCTTGTGAGGTTCCAAGAACTTTCTCCTTGATGTCTGTAAATATTTTCTCCATTGCTTATTCTGCTACCTGATTTGTTTTATTTTGAAAATTTGGTGGCATTGGTAAGTGGCTTAGGGCCTTCTCTGTGGCCTTCAACCATCTGATCAACATCATCCATGCATAACTTGAATGTAAAAGAAATGGTTTGTACAATGGAATTGTATGATTAAAGTCTTTATTGGGGTGGTAAGTAATGCTTGAGCATCCTTCCATTTACAGGTCCACCTGGCAGGTCTGTTCCATCACTGTCTTTGAGAAAAAATGCGTTATTTCCTCTAAATGCCTGAATGATATAAGGGCCTTTACATAAGCTATCAAACTTTCCATGTTTACCCTTATCCTCATTTCTGGAATTCCACTTCAATACCAAGTTGCCCAACTCAAAATTATCTTCTTTAGTTCTTCTTTCGTAAATCTTTTTTATGTTTTCCTGGATAACTTGAGTCTTGTTGTACACTTCTTCTTTGGACTGTTGCAATTGGATCATCTGACTTATTCTCCTTTGGGTATCATTTGGCTTTTCTTGCACTCCTTGTAACAATTTCATCACAGGGACCCCCAAAGAAGTAGGGAAAACTGCCTCAGTGCCATACACCAACTGGTATGGGGACATACCAATTGATATCTTAGTGGTCAACCTATCAGCCCAAAGTGAAAAAGTCAACTTGTTATGCTAGGACTTCTTTTTTTCTTCCAGCGTCTTCTTAATGATATTCACCAGAATTTTATTTGAGGACTCAACTAGCCCATTTTCCCAAGGGTAATAAGCTGTGGAGTGTCCCAAAGTAAAGTGGTACTGGCTACAAAACTCTATAAGATTTTTGGATCTGAAGGCTGCTGCATTATGAACTATGATTTTCCTAGGATAGCCAAAACAGGACAAAATATTAGTTTCCAAAAATTTAATGATGACAGAGTCAGTGGTGTTATCACTGAAATTTTGTCCGCACAGGGCGACAAGAACTCCGCATCGTCAACACAGGACTGGAGTCATTCATGGCATAGGATTAATTCCTCAGCATTGCAAAAGGGTCAAAAAACTATACAAATGACCAAAAATGTGAAAGGCGCTTTACATCATCTGGGCGTGCGTGCGCATGTGCGTAATAGAAACACACAAAGCATGCATATTTGCACAAGGCGCGGCTGTTGGGTGAAAAACCCATGCACCTGCTAAACGACGCATTTATTGAAATTGGTCGGCCTCCCAACCACTAATGGATCAGCTCCCAAGTTGATTTGACACCAAATCTGAGCTCAATCCTCATGGTGGGCTGGTCAAAGACCTAATTGTGCCCTAAAGAGCCTCTTTTCACATTCAAAAGAGGTCACACAATAACCCAATGCTTGGCTATATAAAGACATGAATGACCACCATTTTCTCAAGGAATTCTTTGTATTGTTATGCTGCTGAGATTGCTAAGGACTCATTCTTTGGCAACAAACATTGTAAGCTGCATTTCATAGGTTTATTCACCCCTCTCTTGAGTGAATAAGCTTAGATTTCTTTCACCCATATTTTTCATCTTTTCATTGTAAGGAGAGCAAGCTTTGAGGGCCTCAAGAGCCTTCCATTGGAGAACGGAGGGACCCAAGTCCCCTTTCTTCTTTGTGCCTTTGGATTTCATCAACAGATCAACTTATACATTGGTGATATTGGTCCATTTGTCTCTATTTTTCATTTGTTTTATATGCTCATAGTTTTTATTAGTTTTAGTTTAATTTCTGTTTATAACTTTGTTGTTTTTCTTTCTAACCTTTACCTTACAGCTGTCATGCCTAGCAGAGCCCAACTGGGCATGTAAGCACTCTTAATTTGCTCACCTAGTGACGAATTGGGTGCAAACAGATTGGCGACCATACTGGGGAGAAGGTATCAATTCCTCCCTCATTTGGGCTTTATTTGCTTTCCTTTTGATTTCATTAACTTGCAGGTTCACAAACTGGCCTCAGCCGATCTGCTTACCAGTCAATTCACCAGAAATTGGAGAGAAATCCATCCGGATTTTTCTTCTCAGACTTTTGACACAGGCACGCGGTTATTCCACCCCACAGGTGCACATCGGGCACACAGGCGCGTTGTTTTTCAGTTCTGTTAGCGTGCAGGCGCCATATGCGCCTCTGTCCACACAGTAGGCTATGCATTTGAACTAAAATTTGACATTGTAAGCTCTTGGATGTGGGGAAAACTCATTTTCCTTCTCAAGAATGATGATATGCATGCTCTAAACACTGCACCACTTAGACCCCTCAACTTATAAAGGGGATAATCAAGCAAACATAGGCACTTAGGTGGATAAAAATCATTTTCCCTTATTTTTCTTTTTGGCCACATGGATGGCTTGCTTTGGTTTATAAATCTAAGTTGAACATCAATTCTAGTCACATCTAAACTCACATTTTGGGACCATAAATTGCAAGTAACAATCTTGAGTATGCTCTTCTCTTGCGCCATTGAGCGATCTTGAGAACCAGAAAAGGATTGCGAAAACGATCTCATCTCCCTTAAACAAAAAATTCAAAACTTTTAGGAGAGGACAACGGCTCTTTTTTTAGACCCCTCTTAGCTTCATTTTTCAAACACATTCTTGTAACGAGCCCATACATGCCCACATGTCAACAAAGCTAGAATAGTGTTTGATTTTCTGCTTTCTTAGATCAAAAAACTAGGAGAGTTTAAAAG
>JASDQU010214401.1:0-17878 GCA_032191745.1 Picea mariana | reverse complement strand
ACATGTGTACACATATGAGGGACTCACTCTAGGAATAAAGATATAAGGATCAAACCATAACCAAATTATTTATATCTACCAATCCTACATCTAGCCAATTGGTCCCTCATGTTTACTAGAAATCTAGTACACTAGTCGTATACTTTGGGCCTCAAGCACTCTAGTGCATAGTGCATGTTGGCCTGAGAGGCCAAGTGGGGTGTTTTGTATCTATATACCTAAATAATCATGAATAGAATGGTACGTAGCAGAAAATACTATATGTATTTTATTTTAAACTGGTTGTTTCTCTTTCTCAACCCTAGTCAATAATGTGAAACTATATAATCATTTACAGTACCAATAGAACCACCTCTACCACCACCTTTCAAGAATACCAGCTTACCATACTAGGATATTATTGTAAGGAATATATATTTCATCCACATCTAGGTGAATTATTTCATGACCAACTCGGAAATGTTGTTGTCCAGGGTCCCATAATCCCACAAGCCTTTGCAATAGCATGCTCTAGCTCCTCATGTTTTATCTCTAGAAAAAAGTTAGAAGCTCACAGTCTCTCAATGCATCTAAGATGGCATGGTCATACAATGTGACCATGTCAATCGCCTTATACTCACATTATTTCCACTCTATCATCTTGATTATCCTTGCACGCAATCAAGAAAAATTTTGTACATCAACAATCAATCAAGTTTCTTAAGAAAATTTTCAATCATTTCCTATTTCGAGCATGGTCATGATTGTTCCTTAGGAAAGATGTGGACAACCATGGTTTTTTCATAGAACACTCATCACTAGGGTCTTATTTCCATGACTATTAGATATTGAACCCATGGCTGCATAGATGTGTACCAAACAAGGTTCAACACCTCATGATTTTATAGCATAGGAAAAAATGAAAATATAACGTTGAGTTTGAGTTGAGGGCTTACCTAGTTCAAACAAAATGGATTTTCACAAGTTGAGTCTCTCATAATATATCTTAGAATTTTTGGAGGTAAAAAGGATTTTTCACCAAAGCTAAACTTTAGCAAGGTAAAATAGTAAAAAAGATTCAAGTTTTCCATATATATACCAATTTTTGACCTTTTTTTAGTCTGAAGTAGTCATTTTTTCCCTTTTTGAAACGAATCCCCTCATAACTTCTAGTTTGTTCTTTAAAATTATTTTATAATATTTATGCTGGTTTATTTAGCTTTTGGACTAGTATTGTTGATCATTTTTACAAGACTATAAAATAATCTTTTTGGTATTTTCTTATGGAAAACTTCGGTGAACTTTCAAGTAATGTTTCAATCTAACATATAGCAATAGGTTTTTTGTGCATTCTAATCTTGCATTATTAACCATCATTTGTGCTGACATTATTCCTTAGGTTTGATCTCCTCAAGTTGTCTCTTATCTATTGTAGGTTGTAACCTATTCGGTAGTGCTTACCCTCCATGGGTCTCTTTAGTTAGCACTCATTTTTCCATTTAGTTCCCATGCCAAGTTATTTTTCATAGGCCTAGGAACCTGTATTTAACCTCTACATGACTTAATATTTGGGACTTCATGCTTCTCTCTTGTCTTTTTTTGGTTGTTTCCTTAAGGGTTTCCCATTATTTTTGTTTTTTTACCATTGTACTTGTTTATCGACATTTGCATCTTTTTGCATACTACTATGATTCCATTCACTTAAGTATGCTTATTTCCATTGCAGTTACTTTTGAACTTAGTCATTTGCATCTATTACATCTAGTTTGCAACATACAAATTTGGAGAAGACACATTCATAAATGGACACAACTTGCCCAACACCTTTTTTGCATTTGATTTTCATAGGTTTGTTCCATGTAGTTTCATGCCACTGAGCCACTCATTTTCTCGACTATAGCATACTTTTATCTCTTTTTCACACTTACCAAAACTTGAAAAATACACAAAAGAAATCAAAAACATAAAAAAAAAGGGGGGAAATAATTTGAATCTATATTTTATTCAATTCTAGTGGTAGTTGTTAGTCATTGTCACCCTTTAACATGTCACATGTTTTCCATTGTCTTGAAATTGGGATTTAATATTGTCCTAGGAGCATAGTACCATTATTTTGAGATATTACTCCTCTAATTGGTTATTCTTCCAATTATTATGGAGAAAGCTTCAATGCCTCCAACATTGTTGCTTTATAACATTGGTTCTATTAGTGTCAGTTCTCCCAAGTCATCATTATGTCATGGTATATGTTCAAGGAAATTATAATCCTGGGTCAGTTATTCTACAGTATTGTTTACCATTCATGTTGGTTATCCTTGTGTCAGTATGTACTTGGTGGTTTCCTTATTAATGAAAAATTATTGGTTCTTTTTTGGTGCTGATTAATGTAGGATACATTAATGCCCTCCTTTTGATGGATCTCTTCCTATTAATGATAGATCATTACCTAAGAAGTAGATCTAGAAACTTTTATACTACCTCAGGACTTGTAGACATTAGTGGTAGGTTCCCTCATGATTGAAAGTGGGTTTACATCATTGACCCCTAAATGATCGCTTCTACAAGTGTTAGTTATTAGATCATTTATTCACACTTGATAGATTGTACTATGTAACTTAGGGTCGACCTTCATTATTGGAGGTTCCCCTCATGTCCATTAATAGTGTTTATCAATGAGTGGTAATTAGACAGATTCTACTATGCTTGACATTAGCTCATTTATTCACATGATGTAGACAATCACAGAGTTGGAAATGAATACCCTAGGTTAGGGGCATCCTCTTTCAATGATACCTTCCTAATTTATATGAGATTGTTCCACTAATTGATGAGTACTTTGAAGACTAGTTTTCACTCTCATTTTTGCTAAGATTATTCCTAATGTATATAGTGACATAGATCCATTTCATATTTTCTCATGGTTGTGATCTTCTAGAAGACATGGATCCACCATGTACTTTTTTTGGCCATGGTCTTGAATTATATATACTTCATGTATATATAGTGTATTTTTTTGGTGATTATTATTATTGATATATCTTAGCATGGGTATGCATGCCTCCAGGATTATTTTTATTTGATTGGTTTATTTTTGCTTATAGGTACTTCCTAGTTCCTTGATCTACATAACTCATCCTTATTCCACTCATCAAGTGGATATTACTTGTACTGTAATTCATCCATTAGTTCCTCTTATGCCTTCATACATTAGGGGCATCTGTTACACCTTTATTTAGCACCAAAGGCCAAGACAAATGTAAATGAACCAAAATACATTATTGGATCAAAATGAATTTTCTCACAGAAAACTTGATTACCAAAGGAAATCAAGGTTGTTCTTATTCCTAGTAAAAGAGTGACAAACCATGGATTTCCCAAAGAACAAATGTGGTTGGTCTCATTTTTCCCATATAAAACCCACAATATCCCCTTAAAGACTTGAAAAATATAAATTCACTAGGAAAGTTGAAAAGCTCTAAGTTGGAAAAATCCAAAAGCTCACATGGTGGTGTGCATGTCTTACAAGTGCACGACATGCATTACATGCATCCCTATATTCTCTCCTCAAGAATCTATAAGTAAGAGATCCAAAGATAAGGGAGGGGCGTCTATATGCAAGCTTCCTTATGTTATTGAATTTTCGTGAGAAACATTGGTCATAAGTTTGATACCATTGTTGAGTGTTGGGCATCAATATTAGTGTGATTAGAGCTTAGGTGAGAGATATTAGCCATTCACTTGGATATCTTGTTGTGATATAGTTATGAATTGTGCTTGTTCAATGGAGGTGGATTTGTGATTAAGGAAGAGGACTTTGGGTCTTGGATCTAGGAGTACAACAGTGAATCTCAAGGTAATCATTCATATTGTAACTCTAATTTAATAAATGTAGATCTATTTTAAGGGGGCATGCCATACTAATGGGATTAGGTAGATAGGTTAATATCGACTAAATCCATATACAAGATTTGGTAAGTACCTATTGGAGTAGGAATTTTTGGGAGGTAAGCGAGGTAGAATGGACCAAAGGAAACATCACATGCCATAAAAGAAGGAAGATCGGCATGACAAAGGGAAAAGGAAGCAAGACGAGGTAGGATTTGTAGAAATCTGGCGCATATGTGGAAAAACCTAGCCATGTTAGGGTTAGGGTTTTGGAATGTATTAGAATGGATACTAGCCCATTTTGTAGTATAAATAATATTTATGAGGTAGATTGAAGTATCTTGGAGGAGAGATCAGATGTATCTTGGCATGAGCTACCTTAGATCTTGTGTGTGACGAGTCTATTTTGGAGAGTCATTTTTGAGTTTTGAGTCTTTGTATTGTTGAGAGTTATGGAGCTCAAATGGAGTTGATGTAATTGAGGGTCTGGTCACAAGTTGTGGAGCTTGGTGCGACACTGGTCATCCTCACCACTATTCACATATCCCATGATGCAATGTGTGCAATGCTATTTTTGATGAAGAATAAGAAATAAGAAGAAGATCTTTGTGGATGTAGCCCTGGGGGGGTGAACCACGGTAAAACCCTTTGTTGCAATATGTATGAATTCTTTTGTTATGTCTACAATTATGGATGAATGGTTAGATAAATACATGTGTTAGGGTTTACTTACAACGTTCACTAGAATATATATGCAGAATGAATATTATGAATGAATGAAATAGTAGATGTGATGAATGGTATGATAGAATTCATGTTCAAGTTGAAATAGAAGTAAAAATAACATCCCCAACCCCTTCCATGAATGAAAAAAATTGTGTCATGTAGTCACCCATAAACCATCTAGGGTGAGACTGTGTTGTGCACTCTATAGGTGGTGTAGCCTTCTATTTTACCAGAAGGGTCGATGGTGAAAAGGGTTTTGTTGGAGAACTAAGGTAGAACCCGTGTTATCCCATACATCCAACAAATGGTTTTGTTGACATCTGGAACTCAGAAGAACAACCGAGAAGGGGTTTGGTGAAGAAGATGCAGTGGTAGAAAGGGATGTTCAAGCCATGGAATCCTACGAAGAAAGATATTGAAAGATGGTTAGAGACAAAGCAGTTGGAGTTCACATAGAAGATAATAAGGGTTCCAGGTACACACCACGCTAGTACCTGCAAAGGTATGTGTTTACTGATTTGCATGAAGTATATTTATGTTATATTCTATAGTTATTATAGGTGTGGTTATTAATATTGAATGATACCCATATGACTAATCAGATTAGTCCAGTAGAGTGGACTTCTAAAAATATTGCATGAATGGAAAGGGATAATAAAAAATTAACACACGCAGTGGATTTATGGTTAGATATAATTATTGCAGTGTTTATCACTAATTTTGCAGTAGACACAGCGAAGTCATATATTGTTACAGAGAAGGATTTCTTGAGGGGACCTAGAGGGAGGTACATCAGGTCACTTTACACATCCATCAAGATCTTATTACATGATAAAGGTGTGATGACCATGGAATTGCATAGCTATATCACTCTACGCACATAAGGGAGTTGGGGGAAGCACTGAGGAAGATCTAAGAAATGGAGAAGGCTCTGGAGAGTAGCCAGAATAAGGAAGCAATGAACCCCATCATGATGGATGATGAACAAACCAGGGAAATCATAAAGAAAGAAGGTGTGATGCATAGTGGAAGACCCTACTAGTATAAGAAGAATAATAAGAAGAGGGCAGTAGTTGAGTGAGAGGGATTGGATAGCGACGAGGGAAAGGTAGATGATCTCTGTGTTGTTGGTGCAAAAGTGATTAAATGAGGTTCCTTATCAATTTACCAACAAAAGGTACCGATGTAGTCTAGTGCGTTGACATTTTCATCTTCTAGGGAGGGAAGAAGTCTCACCCGAAGTGAAATTGAGAAAAATAGGAGAGGGAAGGGTAAGAAGAATACTCAGGAAGACCTCCGAAGTATCAAGATTTATATCATTCCTGCGCAACATAGCTTAAACCTATTGCAGTCCTGAACATTTCCTAACCGATAATAGAGAAACGGAGTTTCTTTGAAACTCATATGGAAGCCATAACCATTTAATAATATCAGACATAAAGATAACATATCATAACATTCAATAGAATCAGAAGACTCATGTACACAAGATATTTTCACAAAATTTGGATCTCCCATTGTATTATCATATAACATGTTTCTTCTCAAAATACAAGATTAGCTCGAGTTACGGATACAAGTGGTCAGGACAAAGATAATCATCGAATGCTTCTGTACTACTGAGAGACAAGCTTATATTAGTCCCTTTCTCTTTTCCCAATACTACAGTACTACATGACTCTATTACATTATCAGTCTGGTTCTTAACCCAGATCTCAATACTTATCTTAGCTAACAACATGAATGATAACAATAATAACTATAGCAACAACAACAATAACAATAACTTTGGTGACCCACTAGAAATCCTTTTACAATCATATTGATCCCATATATGTATAATTTGATCCAGGCTTGTTGGTTGAGATCTCAAGAGTTCTCTCCTCTTCTTGATTCGGTTGCAACCTCTTTCTCCCAAAACTGGTGTTGTGTTGTCTTTCCAATTGTTTTATGTTCCAACTGTTTCTTATTGTGCATTTCATTTCATCTGCTTTTTGTTCCTCCCTTTGGTTTATTATTCCAAAATATCTTGTGCAAATTCTGTTTATCAAAATGAAGGGCCCAACAGGCTCCGACCACAATCCTTGACTCTCCTCGAGTCAAATCCTTAGCTCTTCCATGGTCTCTAGGTTGGATTGTTATTTGTCCTTGCATTCTATTCCAGGTTGCTTCCACTTCCAACTTGGACCGTTTCTTCTTTATCTCCTTCAAACGAAGGGCCCAACTCAGGTACCAATTCCAGGGATTTCTTCATGACTTCCTGGAAGTTCTCAACTTTGTCCTGCAACTTCCTGGCAAGCAATGAAGATTCAACAACAAATTGTTGGGTTATGTCTATGGTGAAATCCTCTAGTTTAGATGCAACAAGGGAATTCCATTTCAAGTCGGCGATAGCATCCACTTGATGCATCTGTAGATAAGCATATTGGATGATTGGTCAAAATTCTCGGAGTTCCTTCTTGGCCACTATCTGAGCTTCAAACAGTGCATTCAAATCATTGTGTACTTGTTGAATCTCATCAAATTTCACTTTTTGTTCCATGGGATCCAAGGTTTTGGTTGCTTCCTCATTAAGGGATTGGATCTTTGAGTGAAAGTCTTCCAGTGTCTGGTTGCGTCATGAGATTACTCCCATCCAATCGCTGGTCTCTTTGAAAATTGTAGTGCACTCCACAGTCTTGTATGCAATGTTATTTTGGCATTGTTTCCTTCCAAAACAACCTTTTCCAATTGTTCCTTTAGCTTGTGGGATTGTAATTCAACTTCTAGTTTTTTGTCCCACAACTACACTTCGAGATTCTTGGATCATTCTACCAGCTCAGTCCAGGATACTTGAATCAATTCAATCTGCTCATCTAGCTCATCTGTTGCACTAGATTCTAGTAGCTAAGGCGTTTTCTTTCTGAAGGTTGTCCAGGCCTTTGTTAGTTTTTCCTTTACTTTTTCAACTTTTTGCTCTGCTTGAATCTTCAATTTATCCTCAGATGTTCTTCGTGTTTGTGCTAGGAGTCCTTCTTGTTTCCAGAAGTCAATTTCCCTTTCTTCCTGCTAGATCCTATGCTCTAACTGGTCGGTAGAAGCTCTGATGAGGCCTACTAGTTACGGCATTGGAAAATGGGCGAACTATCTCGATGTAATAGTAGCGTCCAGGGATGGTCGAGCTTGAAGTGGCATTCCGCTAGCCATGGAGTGTTATGAGGGTGTCTCCACTTCTTTGTCTCCTGAATATGGACCTTGCAATTGTTTTGGAAGTCTGGTCTTCATAGTTGTTGGAAGTAGAGGGAGAACCTATGTCTTTTCCAAGAAAAGCTGTAGTAGCTCTGCGCACTGCTGTAGATTTTGGAGTATTGTCTCCACTTTTTATTTCATTGATGTTGTACTCTATTTTGATGTTGTTTACAGTTCTATTTGAACCAGTTGTGTTCTTCTCTCTGTAGGTAGTGAAACTTCTGGAGTCTTTCTTCTGATAATTGGAATCTCAACACTCATCGTTAAGAGAGGACTCTGGTGATTGGAACATGAGGTATTGGAGTAGGTAGTGGGACTTCTAGTTGTTGACTTTCTACCAAGGGAAGAGTGATCTGGATGGCTATGGTCAGAGTGTTTGGTTGGCTCACAGCTATAGTAGTCAAGGTAATTGGTTCTTCCACGTTCTTAAATGGTTCATCGAATTCCACTTACATTGGTTCAAGCGAAGTGGGTTGGAAGGGAACAATGGTGTCTTGTGGTGGCGATGGGGATTTCTCAATGATGAGGGTCTTCTATGCACTATTTTCCACTCATTTCGTCTATGATGCTAATCACAGTCTGGGCAACATGAGTGGCGACCCTAGTTAAATATAGATCCATGGATATTGGATGTGGATTGATCATTTTGGCAGGGGAAACCCATATTCGATGTTTCTTTACCGAGACATCCCCTATAAATGAAGTAGTGAGGATACCATTGACATCCCTACCTGATAGGACGACCTGTTCTGGGAACTACGGAAACACTAGCAATGTCCTGTTCTTCCACTCCAGGGGTTTCTCATCCTCTTCTTCTTCTGAGTCTGTCGACATCTAAACCTTCTGCTTCTTCTTTGTTACACCAAAACTCGGCTCTGCTTCTTCTTCTTGCCCCATTTTCTTCAGAATCTCTTGTGGAAAGAGGTAGTGCATACCTGACTTGCGAGGGTTTCGCTTAACACCGTTCCATGACATGAATTGTTTTTTGAAGGCTTATTCATCAATATAGAAGGGTAGCGGCCTCATGTGGAAGTCCTCAGGCTTCACATGCCTCGTCCAGACAAAAGTGTATTGGCAATTTAGCGCAAATGATATGTTCCTTGTGTTCAAATTTAAAAACTCATGTGATATGTGCAACCATTGAGTTGCGTCTATGATTTGGTTGTACCACTTCAGGAATGTTGTATTGTTGAACTCCATGTTCTCTGAGTCCAACCTTGAATGCCAAGGTTTGAACATTTTTTCTAGGCGCCCCTTATCTACAGGTCCCAACTGCCTTCCTATAGGTGAGCTCCATTTCCACATTGAAAATGCAATGAGCAGGTAACCATAGGTGAAGGTTCCTCCTTTCTCCTAAGCTTCCTTGCAATCCATGAGGAGCTCCTCCAACAAGTACCTGCACCAGTTAAACACTGCTTCGTTTGCACAAAATTCCTCTACAGAGAGAGCGTATAAAGTAAATTTTCCCTTATAGTATGAGTGCATAAATTTATTGGCGATCATGTAACATTTTGTTTAGACCGTCTCTGGTATAATTCGTTCGATTCTGGATCTGCACCTGCCCCTTTGGGTGTGGAATTTATCATACAGGCTGACTTCGCCCTTCTTTTTCCCATGCTTACTTGGGCCTTGGAATCCTTTAGATACATCCTCAACCTCAAGGG
This sequence comes from Picea mariana, assembly GCA_032191745.1. Lineage (NCBI taxonomy): Eukaryota > Viridiplantae > Streptophyta > Pinopsida > Pinales > Pinaceae > Picea > Picea mariana. Next base: position 8,396 of record JASDQU010214401.1, on the reverse strand, counting down.
ACAATACAATGAGCTATTGGATGTCCTCAGAATGAATTGGATATCTTTTATCGAGCCATAAACTCCTATCATGCACCCGACTGATCAGAAACTTGGTGCACCGCACAACCTCACTAATGGTTCTTAATATCGATAGATCCCTAAGGTTTATAATGGTGGAATTAAACAGGTTGATGAAGTATGGCTTTGGGAAAAAATGCATCCCTCCATTGCATCTGGAGCCAAGTCTCAGAACACACTAATATTCATCTGAGGAAACAATACTTGGTCTGGAAGGTCGAGGTCGAGGAGTTTTACTTGCTCATCCTTTCCCTTGACATCGCCCATGACCTCGACCCAGGGATCACATGGTTCATCTAGAATTTCTTATTTCATATTTGAACTTCATCCTCCTATTATTCTCAGTATGGTGGCTCTAGATCACTGGAAAACTAGACTAGATAAGTTGGAATCGGGGTCACGACTAGGGAGCAGAGGACTTCAGAGATAAGTCTGGGGTGAATATAGCTAAAAAAAAAAGATATTTGAGATAAATAGTGATTCTCTCTCATGGGTTTGCAATATCTTATAAATAGGATAATTGGATAGCTATGTAATTACTCATAAAGACACACATCATTAGGCCAACAATGCAATATCAAGCTTCGACGTCTGAAGGGACTGAGAACGAGGTAAAATACCTAAGGTTATCTTGGTGTTAATGAATGGACTGATAGGGATGTGTTCGACGTGAGGGGTTACCATTTTAATGGGTGATAATCCCAGTGGGGATATCGATGGCATCTATGCGGGTCATGCTTTTATGGCTTGATAAAACGTTCCAATGGGTTATTGTAGCTACCATAAAGGGTATGACTGGACATGATGCGGGTTTTGTGTGGGCTATGATATAGTTCATATTCACCCCCCTCTGACCACAATGAGGCTCTTCGTCATGTTTAATGAATTCATTTAATGTAAGGGTGACTCTTTCGACCCTGGGTGGTCGAGTGAGAATATCTACATAGAAGAAACACTTAGATGAAAAGGAAAAAAACATATGTCATTGCGCCACTATGTGCACTCCGATGTTATTAAATGTATTAAATAAATTATAGAAAATCAAAATCTAACTATTGTACAATCTCCATTGGACTGGAGGCATGGTCCTTTGGTTCAATCATGGTAAATTTAAGGCTTCAGGAGGGCGCCATTCACCCAACCTAGTCAAAGGATATCATCCAGTTGTGCTAGCTTGACTACACCAGAATGTCATATTTTTGCAACTATGAATGGACCCAACCAATGCATGCACAACTTGCACGGATGCTTCTGATACCGATTGTCATAGAGTAGTACCTTATCCCCTTGGGTAAACATTTTTACTTAATGTGCATGTCATGCCAAGATTTTTGTCTAGATTTTTCAACTGTCTAATGCAAATATGCTAGAAATATCGCTTCCTCAAGTTCTTGCAAGTCTGCAATACGTTGCGCCACTGATTCGCCATTTGTCATGTGTGTATTATGTTCTATATAGAGACTAGGGGTGATAAAATCTGCAGGTACAACAACTTATTTCCCATAAACCAACTGAAATGGGTATACCTGTGTAGCTTCTTTGTGGTGGTTCTGTAATCCCATAAGACAGTTGGAACTCTATCATCCCAGTCGTCCCTGTAGTTGTATCTGTCGAACAATATTGAATTTCCTTTGCTTCATCCCATATCGTGAGGTAATATGTTGTAGTAATGATGTATCTAGCCTTTCAATTCTTAGTTGGTGGGTTGATTGGTCTAATAAAATCAACGACCCACTTCTCAAATGCCTGAAGTGCTCTAACTGGATGAAGGGGTAATTCATCTCTTCCCGATGGCTTCCCTACTCTTTGGTAGGTGTCACAATATCTAGCATACTCTTTGGCATCTTTAAAAAATTTATCCCACCATAATCCAGCTTGAAGAACCTTTTGTGCAGTAGATTTACCTCCAACATGTCCTCCCGCAACTCCACTGTGGAATTCCCACATGATATCTTTCCTTTCATGGTTCAAGACACATCTTCTGAGGATGTTGTCTATTCTAGTCCCAATTTGTAAATTTGTCCCGCAATCAGTTGATAGTCAGTTTCATGAACCACCATATGTCATTTTTGGGTTGCGGAGTAATTTTCTAGGTAGGTCCCTGTACTAAGGAAGATAGCAATGTATTTCAGATACTATGGGATAACCTCAATTTGAAATAGGTCTACATCTAGGAGTTGATCATCCATTACTCCACCACTTTACCCTAACTATAACCTGGAAAGGTGATCTGGACCCACATTGCATCTTCCAGGTTTGAAAATTACTTCGAATGAAAACTCTTGAAAGAGCAGTAGCCACCTGCAAATCCTTCCTTCAAGGATCAGTTTATTGACTAGGTACTTCAACACAAAGTGGTCAGTAAAAAACTTGAAATGAGAAACTAAAAAATAGTGTCTAAAATTTTCATTTAATGCATAGATCATAGCTAGACCTTTCCCTTTGGTGGTTTTGTAGTTGCGTTCATATTGTGAAATTTTTGTACTAGAAAAATAGATAGGGTGGTCCATATTTCCTTCCCCTGGTTGCACTAAAATGGATCCCAGGGTGATGCCTGATGCATCCACATGTACATGGAATTCAATTTCCCAATTGGGGAATATCAATATAGGTGCAATACTTAGTTTTTCTTTGAGACTGTCGAATTCTTTGTCACATTCTGGTGTCAACCAAAATAGTTCAAACTTCTTCAACAATTTTTGTAGAGGAGTGGGGATAGTTGCATATCTTTTGATGAACCTACGGTAATATCATGTATGTACCAGTGTAGAGTGTAATAGTTTAGCACTTGTAGGTGGCGGCATGTTCAGGATGACTGTAACTTTAACTAGGTCTAACAAGACTCCTTTCCGGCATACAATATGGCCTAGCAAATTTCCATGTGGTATGCAGAATATGCACTTTCTTAGATTCAGATATATTTGAAATTCATGACATATATCAAACATTAACCAGAGTAACCCTACATGTTCCTTTAATAGGATGTATTATGTCCAATCGTCCATGTAGACCTCTACAAACTTGTGGATGAACTCTCAAAATGTTTCTATTATGATCTGAGAGAAGACTACATGGGAATTCTTTAATACAAAGGGCATTACATTATATGTGAATGACCCCCATTCAATTATGAATGTGGTCTTCTTCTTGTCTTCCTCTTAATTTCTGACTTGGTGATATCTTGAGAATTCGTCTGTAAATGAATAAGATTATTTTCCCATAACCTAATATAACACTTCATCATTGAACGGTGTTGGAAGCGGATCATGCACACATGCAGAATTCAAAATTTTCTAGTCCACACAGACCCAAATGTATTATGTATCCTTCTTACTTTGTATAACTATGGGGCTAACCCACTATGATTCTTCAATTGGGAAGATAAGTCTTGCCGCAAGAATTTTGTCTACTTCCTTTTTGACCTTCTCTTTTATTTTAGGGTTAAGACGGTATGTTTGTGCTTCACAGGTTTTGAGTCAGGTTTTAACTTGATTTTCATTTCTCCCATGGCTCATTTTATACCTTTTAGTTTTGAGAATGTTTTCAGGAACAAGTCCTCATACTCCCGCAACAGGTTGTGTACTTCATTCATAGTCTTCTCATCCTAGTAATCTCCTATGGAAGCTATCTTAGGATGCTCTGTACTCCATATGTTAACTTTCCACAACTTTAGTGGATGGTTATAGGAGCTATAGGTGTGATTAGGTATAGTATCATGAATTTCTCTATTTCCTTTCATTTCTTTAATAGTTAAGTTTCTAAGTTCTTCTAATTCATCGAGTTTTTCTAGGTCTTTCTCAACTTTGCAGCAAACTATAGCTATCTTATCAGATTCATGACTCGGAATAGACTGAAGAAGTTGAACATAGTTGACACATACTACTGGATTTGATCTCTATTTGCAAATATCAGTAAAAATCATTTCTAATATTCTTTGAAGGACTGTGTGGAGCTTAGGGAACTTACTTGTAAAGGAGAAGTCCTTGCAAAACTAGTCTTGTAAAGTCTGCCAACAACTTGTTTGTCTTCTGGTCTCTTCACGTAGGTACCAAGATTTTTGGATTGGACCCAGCGAGTGGAAAAATACCTGAACCCATAGGTGAAAAGGTACTTCCGCAACTTTCCATTATTTAAATAAATTCTCAATATGTACTTTTGGGTCAGACCGTCCATTGAACAATTGTGCTTCTTGAAAATCTATGTTCATCTCTTCTTTCAGTTGATCCCTACTTTGGAATCGACATAGGATGTCTTGCTTCACATCTTCCCACTCAATCATCAAGGCTCTGTGAGTGGCCCACCATCCAGTGGGGTTATCCTGTAATGCTAAGTCAAGAACAAAGATCCTTTGATCCATCCCTATTTTCTCTTCCATGCTGGCAAGAAAATTGTGCACCTCTAAGGTACCATTATATGTTGGGTGTTCTTTGATCTTGATTCCAATCCATCTCGTTGCTCTGAAAGTTACACATCATCTTGAGAATCGTTCGTATGAGCCTTGTTTCTAAATGTCAAATGCTAATTTTGAATCCTCGTCCGCAGACTGTATGCTTCTCCAAATTATCGATTCATTTGCAGTAGGATTTATGTAGTCTAGTCTTGTTCATGTTGTTATGGTGTATAATTGGTCAAGAGAATTTGATTCCATATTGTTGTCTACTAGCTCAGTGTATCTAGGCTCTAAATACGGATCTAAGGGTTGAACCATGTTTATCCCATCCGCTTCAAATGTCATGGCGTCCTTATTTAGATAGATGATAGCATAGTTTTCATATGCCCAATCAATTCCGAGTAGAGTAGGGTAGGGATACTTATCTCCCATGACTTCAATTCCTTCAAAATCGGATGTGGTTTAAACTCCCGCAAAATCTATTTCTACATTTTCCCGCCTTCCTACTGAAAAAATGCAGTACTAGTTTTCCATTCTCAACTGGATGGAGGAGTACACTAACTGAGGTTTTCCCAAAGATTCCTAGGTATTTTTGGGTAGGATGTTGACATCATATCCAAAATCTAGCATGACATCTTTGATTTCAAAATCATCTAGCTAGGCTTCTAACCTAAAATGTTTTCATGTTCTCACCTTTCTTCTTTGTATTCTCTGGGTATTATTCTCGAGAAGGTTGGTCCTTACTATGGCTTCTAGGGTTCCCTCATTTCCAAGTATTAGTTACAAGGTGTTGCACAACTTCTCCATAAGTTGGTCATCCCCTAGGATATCAAAGAATAATTGAAGCCAGAGATTGATTACACTTTGATACTGCTCAAGGTGTCTCTTTGGAATTACAGAGTTTCTTGGTGTCGGTGGTGAGGTAGGGGCTTGCACAAGTTTACCTTGAAGGGTGAATTTAGGGGAATTATCCATTATCTTTGGAGTAGGGATACTCTTGAATATTTATATTGCATATTTGAAGAAAATATTTTGTTTCACAGGGTCATACATGTCATCCTTGAGAGCAACTTTCTGAATATTAGGTTGGTTGTCTGTATCTGCCCCATTTTTTTCTCCTCCGCGAGTAATGATGTTGATCTTAGGTATTTTTCCCTTGGTTCCTCTTTTCATTTTTGAGCCTATGAATTTATATCTTTGTTGACGAACCTGATCTTCCCATTTCTGATCAGTTCTGGGCAATCTTCAGTTGCATGCCCATTATTTCGGCAGTGAGAGCACCACGGTCGTCTTGGGTGAGGGAAGTCTCTAGCTAGGTGTCCTTGTTCATTGCAATTGTAACATATGCTCATCGCTCTTCCTCCATTTCATCCTTATATGAATACTCCTCCAACCCCACTTCTCTGGCCTCTTCCAGTTCCTTGGGAGGTTTCATTTATTATGAATGTTGTTCGATCTAATATTCCAGCAAGCGCATCCAACGCTCTAGATTGATTTGTAGCATGTGTTGTAGATGTGCACAATTCACAACGTATTAAATTGGGCACAACCATATACTTACGAATGATAGGAAACTACCTCAGCGCATTCCCATGTGTCCAAAAAATCTCATAATACTCAATTGGCTGATATTTTTTATTGCCTGGAAATGTATAGTATAGCCCTAGTTCATGGAATGGTGGAGTTGCATATAGTTTCACAACTCCTCTTGTTGGTCCTCGAGAGGGTCCCATTGTATTGTGAGGAGGTCCCATTCCCCTCATGCACAAACATTCATTTTCCAGATGCCCCTCTATGTAGCATCTTGTGCACCAAACCTGAGGTCGTCCTAGTCTTGGTATGGTTAATTCTTGAATATTCTCTGTTAGCGTCGATATTTTTCCTTGGAGTTGCAAAAAATTTCCATCCATTGGAGGTCTGGTCACTCTTAGACTCCCTGGATAAACTTCCATGGCTTATGGATATTTGCATCTTTAGACTTCCAGTTACTAGTAGCTAGACTTTCACCAGAGCAAGCAGAAGGAGGCGGAGAAAAATTTGTCGACGAAGGAACATCAGCATGATTCTCATGACATAAGGTGCTTAACTGAGAATCATCAAGATCATTAGGGACATTTGAAATGGTACCCAACCAAACCAATAGTCCCACATTCAACCCAGGAATGTTCAAAGTGGCCATCAAAGGGACACCAACATTTCCGAAGAAAGGAAAAACACAAGAATACCCTTGCGAAGGGATTGGTATCATCAAGAACTTTTTTCATGAAGATCTTATGCATAGGTTCCTCCCTTGCGGGATCATTCAATTCCATAAAATTCTCACACACTGACTCTGGCGAACCAGTGGTATAAAAACCCACGCCTAGGAGGCGGCTCAACAATTTCAAAATAAAGACCAAGGGTCCTTCCTAACCAACAGAGCAGTTGGTCAAGCACCTTGAATCAATAATCCAAAAAGTGTTGGCACTGAAACAACCTAAGGGAAACTACACAAAGCAGCAATCCAATAAAAATCCCTAAGAGAAACATTGCAAGAAAACAACTTTTCCAAATCTTCAGCCCAGGTGGATGAGATCCTGATTCCAAAGAAATGACTGACTAACTTGCTATGGAAAACTAGGGAGCACAGAGCACACTACTAAGAAGAAACACCTAAAAAGATACAAGCCAAAAAAACTATCATTTTGAATGATTATGACCCAGGGAGATGAAGTCTTGATCATCCAAAGCATTCACAAAGGAAAATGACTGGCCAAGAGAAGCAATTACCCAGACCTTCGACCGATGGTCCCTTCAGGTGTCGCCTAGAGAGTACAGAGTCTGCCTCAGGTACCATGATACACCCCTCATAGTCACTTGTGTGTAAACCTATATAATGGAAAGTAGGACACCAACCTGTAATAAAAAACCAGGGGGGTACAATTGACAGTCAGGGGAGTGTGTGGGCAAGGTAACTAAGCCCGAAGCTCCTCCTAAGGCATGAAATGCAATAGGGACAGAATCACTCTTAGCGTACCTTGGATAGATCCAAGTGTCTCAGAGGTCTGACACAAGTCGGGTCAGTAATGATATAGGATTCACCCCCAATACACACTCTCCCAAATTCCTTGTCGGGATCAGGAGTGGATATTTTTTTCATCGTCCTCCATGCGGCCTCGTGTTTGACTCATGTGTATGAGGAGCTTCCTGGATTGAGTAATTACAAGGTGGATTTTTCACTCCCTAGCATATACTCCTAAATTAAATTTTGGTTTTCCTTGGAGAGTTTACTTCTCCACACCTAATCAAATGCCCTAGCCTAAGCTATTGGTGAACCCTAGAAAAAGTGTTACTAATATATTTTAGATTAGCGTGTTCGTTTTAAGGGATTTTCTTACTCAAGTAATGGAAGTGAAACTAATGTTGTTTGAGACTCTTGTAAAAAATAAACTAAGTAGTGTTGAAATAATGTAACTGCGAAGAGCATTCTTATTATTATTTTTATTTTATTATTAGGATTAATCCCTATTGTGGATTAATCATGTCGTTAATTGTATAAGGACCAAATCCCCTTTTGCAGATTGGTCATCGAACAATTATAAAAGGCAAAATAAGAAGTCGACCCCAACAGTTATTATTGAATGCCCAAAATTAATTAAAGGTGGATTTACCCACCCAAAGTGAGAGGTCGGCCTTTCTAGTGAAGCCCTTTCACACATGCCAGTCTTGTATAAATAAGAGGCTAGCGCCTCACTTCTAACACACAACTCACTTGCTCATTCTCTTATGAGGCAAGCTGCAATTATCAGTTGGAGAGAGGGAGAAGAGTGGCGCATCTCTTGGGGAGGAATATCTGTATTGGTTTGACTTATCTCTTGAACATTGTATAAGCTATTTATGATAAGGAAGTTTTTGTTGGGTTTTCTTCCCCTAGAGGGTTTCCCAGGATAAATGTTGTGTCTCTTGT
>JASDQU010214399.1:15533-30939 GCA_032191745.1 Picea mariana | reverse complement strand
GAAGGAATCCAGTGCCGTATCAAGAGTCTCGGGCTGTTTAAAGGCACAGTTCCACTCTTGCGACACATTCTGAGCCGTATCAGTAGTCTCGGGCTGTTTAAAGGCACAGTTCCACTACTGCGACTCCACTGACGGATTCTTTCGTTCTGTGACAGTATTGTGCCTAACCCCTGGTGTCTGTCTCTGCCTATAGCCATTAGTTTCCCGCCTCCTGTTCGGGGGTGTTTACTTCTTGTTGTCGCTATGATATGTCGGGTCGTCTTGATTGTGTTCGTCTTACTTGCGTCTTTTTGGTTCGAGTGTTGACGTAGAGTCGAGGGGGTTGTTTCTTCTGCACACGCGCACCCACTTTAACAAAAAAAAAAAAAAAAATCACCAGTTGACTGAGTAGATGTCCTTAGCTAGGAGTGTTGTTACATATGTTTTCCAAAGTTCCTACCTTTTCTAGTAGCACCTTATTTCTTTCTACCATGTCCCTCATGAAATGGTATTGTACATCAATATGCTTTGTCCTAGAATGGTATGTTGGGTTCTTTGTCAAAAATATTTTTATTTGATTATCACAATTTATCTTCATATCTCTCCGCTCAAACCCAATCCTTGAACATATTAGATGCAACTATACTACTTATTTTCTTCCATGAGTGTCTTCCATGTATTATGTTAGCACTCGGTAATTTTTTTGGGCTTCATCAAAGAAAGGCCAAGGTAACCTATGAACCAAATTTAGATTGTATTCCGACCTATACAACCAGATAGGGCTCTCTCATATGTCTAATGATTCATAATAACTCAAATATTTCATCAATAAATTCATAGATATCAGATTCTGCAATAGGACAAGTTTATTTTTATTTTAAAAGGGATGGTAGGACAAGAAAGAGAGAAAGTACCATTGGGCAATGGAGTCAAATTCTGAAAATGAGAGAAACAAATGACTAGGTGACTAAACTTGAGAGGATAAAGGCTAAATAAGAAACAATCTTTCAGTTAAAAATCATTGTGTGTGGCGAGAAAAAAACACATGAAGCAGCCCACAGCATAGTTGGGTATGAATTCAGAGTTTTCTTAGAAGAAACATAGTCATCTAAATGTCGTGAATCTAGAGCACCACATGGTGAGCTCTATATTCAAAATCACATTCCAATTTAGACAAAAATACATATATGAATATAAATAAGACATGAAAGAATGTACGCAAAGAGAGAGTACAATACATCAAACTACCACCATTATAATATTTTCATCAAAGGTTTAAGACCTTTGCATTAAGTTTCAATCAGATCAAAAATACATTCAATAGTCATTGTCTACATTGTTTTGCCAACCAACCCCTTTTACATGAAAATGATCCCCATATATAGAAAACTAATTCCACTCTTGGCTTCTAGGGTTGAGATACTCTCTCCTATATTCATGGATCTGATTTCTTTGAAAGAGAACAATAACTTCAACGGATTTACTAAAAATAGAAAACCTGACTTTGCCAAATCATAATCGTAACTGAAATACTCTTTACAATAATTGATCATGATAAAAATTTGACTATATGGTTTTGATAAGTCATCATGTGTATTTTTGGACACCCTCTCACCCCTGCACAAAAAGTCTACTACACAACACTAACCTACAACAAAAACACAGCAGATTCTTGAACAAACTAGGAAAATATGTGTTAACGATGACATCATATCTCATTAATAAAAAAATATTTTCTAAAGTGAGAGTTTTTTTTGTCTCTAAGATTGTTATAAAGAAAAACCTCTCTCGGTTTCTTGAAATTTATCTCCAGCTAGTTGGAATATGGGTCTCAAAAACATGTCTCGGACAAGAAATCATGAAAACTGAAAAATAAGGCTCAAAGATTCCTTCGAATATCCCAAAATATGAAACGTTTTTAAAATATGAGAGAGGTTTTTATTATCTAGTTTCTCCTCAACAAAAAACTCTTGGGGATTTTCCAAATTCCTCTCTAGTTGGTCATAAAGAGATCTTTAAGTTTACCATTAAACCAGTCATTTGCATAGTGTGACCTGTAGCATGTGCATAGGAAAATCCTCTACGTGAAATCATTCTTTGCATGAAAGCATCGTATACACGATATCATCCTATGCATGATATCCCACTGCTCGATGAAATCCACTGCGTGACAAAATCCACTGTGTGATGAAATCCACTGTGCAATGACATCCTATGTGCGACAACATCCTATATGTGACAACATCCACTGCATGACAAAATCCACTTCACAATGAAATCCACTGCACGATGACATCCTCTGCATGAAAAAATCCTATGCGTGAAAGCATCCACTGCACGACGAAATCCACTGTGCGATGAAATCTATTGCGCGATGAAATCCACTGCTGATGCAGGAGCATCGCCAACATCAAGGGAGCCAACGTGAATGAAAAAGACAGCTGGACAAGCCCAACATACATTTTTGAATTTTCCCTTGAAGTTGATGCACCGAACATAAATGTGATAATTAAATGAAGGCGCACTTGTATAATGTAGATGGACCTTGAGTGATTTGCTCTCGTCCTTAGTAGGTAGAAGGCATTTAAAGTAGTTAATGCAAGTAGGTAGAATTGAATGTGTAGATTAGACAGTTTTAGAGCGCAATAGGGAAACGGGATATAGACACCCTCATTGTGTATTGTAACATTATTGGAGCATAGAAGAGAAGCAGAGAGCTGTGTAAGAATACCCATGTATAAATATTTAAATTAATAGAAAAAGCTTTGATTCAAATTCATAGTTTTGTGTTTGTTCTCTGTGTATTGATGCTGAATGATATGCTCATGAATGTTTTCTTCCTGTTATACATTTTCTTTATATGCTATGTATGAATGATTTCATGTTTGAGTTTGAAGTCTGAGAGGAAGTAGGAATGAGTTTCAATTGTTTCTCTATCTGCACAAGAGTTCCCACAAGGAGTGCAGTTGAAGTGTCTGCAAGGAGTGCATTGACAAAGGTTTCAGATAGGTAGCTTTCGTCCTCATTTCCACAGAAGTGCAGACAGGCACAGGAGCCATGCAAGGAGTGCGTAGGCCGAGCGAAGTCTCAGGGTTGTGGACCTGAGTGAAGCATTGAAGAACTGCTGCTGCAGGTGTGCGCAGGGTCGAAGGAAATTCAGCACTTGGAAGTGTCTGAAAGTTGCCGCAAGGAGTGTGCGCAAGATTCTTTTCTAAGACTCAGAGTTATAAAGGAAATCTCAGGAAGGATAAGGCCTTCGAGATTGTTGAAGGACAGCGCAGGGAAGCTGTGATTGGAAGTTTGTAAGAAGCATTGTAAGTTTGCACCGCAGGTGGACGAGTTCCATGGAGGAACACTTGGTTATTCACAGAAATCATAGAGGAAAGAACAGACGGTCGGAGTTCTCTAAGGAAAGTTCGTGAATTACCATAAGCCGTTAGATCTCATAGAGGAATAGGGGAGATATGGCAAGTATTCCTGAAGGTTTAAGCTCAGGAAAGATAGAGCATTGATTCAAGCCAGCCAGGGCCGTTGGATTACTCGTGGAATCGTCTATCAGGATTTCGTAAGAGGAAGAGTCGAAGATTTGGTAGCAGGGTTCGCGAAATCACAAATTGCGATATCCTAACAGCTAGAGGATAGTGTGGGCCACGGAGGAGTCGGCGAGTGGACAGGTGGCACGCCTTTTTGGATTTTCATGGGGTGAAGTCCCGAACTCACTACATTAGGATTTGCGATACCACGAAGTCCGAAGTCCCGATGAGGTAAAGCATTGAAAATTCAAACTCGTGAGTGCATCGGGGTATCAGCATATTGGGATTCGGGAGTTGGGGAAGTAAGTCACTCGACATAGTGATCGTCAAAATCGTGAGAGGGGAAGTCCCGAAAGGGTAAAGAAAAACAAAGGGTCAGCGTTGACTTGTATCGGGTTTCGGGGATTCGAGAGTCCAATGCTCGACCACTGACCTCGCGAAGTCGCGAAGTCTGATCCCCCGAGTGTAAAATGGGGATCCCATGAGAGTTGTTGTGGATGCAGATTTCCTGATGGGGAAATAGAAGAGCATTAGAGTTCTTTGGGCCGTGGAACAAGGAAAGATCTTGTGCTGACATGGACCTTTTGACCTGCGGGTTGTGAAGGTTTCAGGCGTTAGCATCAAGTGGTATCAAAGAACAGAAAGGTTCTTTGCTTTCTGTAGTAGAGAAGGAAGAGATTTCATCATGCTGTCAAGGAGAAGAGATAGACAATCACCCGATCCAGAGGATAGGGAAATGCCGAGAAGAAGAGGTAGGCAGATGATAGATCCAGTTATGGAAAGAGAGATGCGTGATCTACGAGCTAGACTCGAAGACATGGAGACAACACAAAGGCATACAGTCAGTGCTGGGGATCTTAGTGATTCCAAAAGTGAAGTTGAGGCTGAACATGAAGAAGAAGTTGCAGTTGAGGATGCATCAAACGAACGTTTGATTAGAGATATTGCAAGGATGCGTGCAAGAGTGAAAATGGACATTCCAGTTTATGAGGGAAACTTGGATGCAGAGGAGATTCTAGACTAGATTAGAGCTATGGACACATACTTCGACTATGAATATGTCGAAGAGGATAAAAAGGTCAAGCATGCTGTCACAAGATTGAAAGGACATGCAGCATTGTGGTGGGATGAGCTACAAGTTGACAGATGCTACAAAGGCAAGCARAAGATCAAGAGMTGGGATAGAATGATCGCCAAGATGAAAGAAAAATTCATCCCCAGAKATTATCAGATTACTCTGTTCAGGAGGATGCAGAACCTAAGACAGAAACTGATGACAGTGAAAGAATACACTGAGGAATTCTATAAACTGAACATCAGGGCAGGTCATCGGGAGAGCGATGATGAAAAAGTTGCCAGATACATGAATGGCCTGAGATATGATATCCAGGATGAGATGAGCATGGTAACCATCCGAACAGTGGAAGATGCTTATCAAATGGCTCTGAAAGCATAAGAGAAGCTTAACCGAAAGCAGACTCAGGTAGGCTGAGGCAGAAGTCAGCCCAGAGGCAAATCAGTTTCCCAGGATAAATATTAGAAGACCAAGGAAGACTGGAAGAAACCTCAGACTCGAACTGAGAGAGGTGGAACCTCACATCGAGGGCAATATGCTGAACAATGAGGACAACATACTGAGTAGAGAGGAGATTATGCTGATAACAATACTTTTCCTCGTACTAGAGGTAAGGGAAGAGGAAGAGGTGGAGTAATTACATGCTTCACATGTGGAAAGAATGGTCACAAGTCTTATGACTGTCCAAATAAAAAGAAGGATATTGGAGAAGATCACATCACCGAAGCACAGAGGTGGGATGTTGAGGCAGAAAACGTTGAAGGTGGAAGATCGCTGATGATGCGAAAAGCTCTTTTGACACCAGAGAAGGAGGTGGAGAGTTCAGTCCAAAGGACCAGACTTTTCTGGACTGCTTGCAAGACCAAGGATAGGGTATGCAAGGTCATTGTGGACAGTGGAAGCATGGATAATCTCGTTTCTATAGAAATGGTAGAGAAGCTGGAGCTGGAGACGATTGATCATCCAAGCCCATACAGAATTTCGTGGCTACAAAAAGGACACCACGTAACTGTCACTAAACAATGTTTAGTTGAATTCAGGATAGAAGGATATAATGATAAGATATTATGTGATGTTATTCTTATGGATGTTTGTCATCTATTGTTGGGTAGACCATGGCAATATGACAGGAATGTGATTCATGATGGGAGAATGAACATGTACACCCTAGAGAAGAATGGGAGGACTCACATGTTGCTTCCAATCAAGGATAAGGAGGTGAAACCGGAAGTAAGCAACACATTACTTCTCATGAGTGGGAAGGAAATTCTTACAAAGGTTAAGAAGAAGGAAGATCCACAGTTCTTTGTGGTCAGAAAGATGAATATTTTTCTGACTAGCACAAGAGTGGATGATTTACCAGAAGAAGTCTAGGAACTGCTGGAAGAATTCGCTGACATAGTAGTGGACGAATTACCTCGTTCGTTGCCATCGATCAAGAGTGTGAGTCATCATATCGATCTCATACCAGGACCCATTTTTCAAAATAAAGGTGCATACATATTGATGCCGCAAGAGAATGAAGAGGTTAAGAGTCAAGTCCAGGAGTTGTTGGACAAAGGTTTAGTCAGAGAAAGCTTGAGACTGTGTGCTGTTCCAACAGTACTCAATCCGAAGAAAGACAGAGGGTGGAGGATGTGTACTGACTCGAGAGCGATTAACAAGATAACCATCAGGTACAGGTTTCCATTGTCGAGGATGGATGATCTGATGGATTTCTTGAGTGGAGCAAAGTATTTTTCAAAGATTGATTTGAAAAGCGGTTATCATCAGATTTGCATGAGGGAAGGTGATGAATGGAAGACAACATTCAAAACAAACGAAGGGTTGTATGAATGGCTTGTTATGCCATTTGACTTAACAAATGCGCCAAGTACCTTCATGAGGTTGATGAACGAAGTCCTGAGGGAGTTCATCGAAAAATTTGTTATCGTATATTTGGATGACATACTGGTTTTCAGTAAAACAGTGGCAGAGCATCTGAAGCATTTGGCTACAGTTATGCAGAGGCTACAGCAGGAGAAGTTGTTGATAAACATGAAGAAGTCCTCATTCATGAAGACATATCTCATTTACTTGGGATTTGTTATTTCTGTAGATGAGTTGAGGATGGACCCAGATAAGGTGGAAGTAATTCAGAATTGGCCATCACCAAATAATATCTTTGAGGTGAGAAGTTTTCACGGTTTGGCTAGTTTCTACTGAAAGTTCATCAAGAATTTCAATGGAATTAGTGCAGCAATGATGGATATAGTGAATAAGAGACACAAGTCTTTTCATTGGACAGAACAAGTTGAGAAGAGTTTTAATCTGTTGAAGAGGAAGGTCAAGAAACAACCAGTTCTGGTGTTGCCGGATTTTCGAAAGACATTTCAAGTGAAATGCGATGCAAGTGGATTCGCAATCGGGGTAGTATTGAGTCAAGAAGACAGGCCGATAGCATACTTCAGCGAGAAGCTGAATGAAGAGAAAGTGAAATGCTCCACTTATGATAAGGATTTTTATGTTATCATACAGGCATTGAAGAAATGGAGACATTACTTGATCCCGAAAGAGTTTGTCTTGTAAAGTGACAATCATGCATTGCAGTTTGTGACTCAACAAGAGAAGTTGAATCAAAAACATGTCAAATGGGTTGAGTATATGCATAATTTCACTTTTGTGATTAAACATATTTCTGGTACTGCTAACAAAGTTGTTGATGCTTTGAGCAGGAAGTGTTTACTGTTGCAGGAGTTCAGAGTCAAAACGTTGGGTTTTGATGATCTCAGGGACATGTACGCAGATGGTCCAGATCTTCAAGAAGCGTATGAAGCAACTGAGAATCCAGTTCTCAGAGATAGAAGCCGATGGGAAGAATACATGATCCAGGAAGGATTGTTGTTTAGAGGTAATCAACTTTGTATTCCGAAATGCTCCATGAGGGAGAATCTACTGAAGGAGAAGCACAGTGGAGGATTGGCAGGACACTTTGGTCATGACAAAATGTTCTCAAAGCTAAATGAGTCATATTTTTGGCTGGGAATGCGAGCAGATGTCAAGAGATTCGTGGACAGATGCAGAATTTGCCAGCATTCAAAGGGAAGAGGACAGAATGCGGGGTCTTATCAACCCTTGCCCATACCAGAAAGGCCATGGGATGCAATTAGCATGTATTTCATTTTGGGTTTGCCAAGAACATAAAGAGGTTTTGATTCAATCTTTGTGGTGGTGGATAGGTTTTCCAAGATGGCACACTTCATTCCATGTCAGAAGACCAGTGATGCAACTCACATTGCGAATCTGTTTTTCAAAGAGGTCATTCGACTTCATGGGTTGACGAGAAGTATAGTTTCAGATCGAGATACGAAGTTCATAGGGAATTTTTGGAGGACCTTATGGAAGAAGCTGGGAACTAATTTGTTGTTTAGTTCATCATATCATCCGCAGACGGATGGACAGAAAAAAGTGGTGAACAGAAGTCTGGGAGATTTGCTGAGGATCCTGGTGACAGAACACCATAGCCAGTGGGACCACATATTACCACAGGCAGAGTTTTCTTATAACGATTCAATTAACAGAAGTACAGGGAAAATTCCATTTCAGGTTGTCTATGGCATGCAACTGAGAGGAATTTATGAATTAAGGGATTCAGAACAGACTGCGACTAGGATGCTAGTGCAGAAGATTTCACAGAAGTGATGAAAGAACTTCACAGCCAGGTGAAGGAGCGACTACAGAGTTCAAGTCAAGAGTATAAGCATAGAGCAAATCAGCACAAGAGACAACTTTAGTTTGAGGTTGGTGACTTGATTCTGGCACATTTGAGCAAAGACAGGTTCCCGAGAGGAACATATAACAAACTGAAGATGAAGAAAATCGGGCCATGTAGGGTCTTGAAGAAATATGGGGAAAATGCTTACGAGATTGAATTACCTGATGGGATCATAATTTCTCCAATATTCAATATCTTGGATTTGTACCCATATAAAGTTGAGGAAGCAGGAGAAGAAAATGAAAATGAACAGCCAGTAATCCAATGGACGAAGCAGATGCCAGTTGCAGATAAGTCGCAGATGGAATGCATACTGGACAAAAAAATTGGCAAGAAGACCAGAAGGAAAGAATATTTTGAGTATTTGGTGAAGTGGAAGGACCATCCAATTGAAGATGCTAGCTGGGAGACTGAAGCGGAGGTCCAGAAGAATGGACAGACCGTGCGTGAGCTCATTGACAGGAGCCCATGAAATTTTCAAGAGAGAGAGTATGATGCAGGAGCATTGCCAACATCAAGCGAGCCAGCGCGAATGCAAAAGACAACTGGACAAGCCCAACGCACATTTTTGAATTTTCCCTTGAAGTTGATGCGYCGAACATAAATGTGATAATTAAATGAAGGCGCACTTGTATAATGTAAACAGACCTTGAGCGATTTTCTCTCGTCCTTAGTAGGTAGAAGGCATTTAAAGTAGTTAATGCAAGTAGGTAGAATTGAATGTGTAGATTAGACATTTTTAGAGCACAAGAGGGAAACGAGATATAGACACCCTCATTGTGTATTGTAACATTATTGGAGCATAGAAGAGAAGAAGACAGCTATGTAAGAACACCCATGTACAGATATTTGAATTAATAGAAAAAGCTTTGATTCAAATTCATGGTTTTGTGTTTGTTCTCTGTGTATTGATGCTGAATGATATGCTCATGAATGTTTGCTTCCTGTTATAAATTTTCTTTATATGCTATGTATGAATGATTTCATGTTTGAGTTTGAAGTCTGAGAGGAAGTAGGAATGAGTTTTAATTGTTTCTCTATCTGAGCAAGAGTTCCTGCAAGGAGTGCAGTTGAAGTGTCCGCAAGGAGTGCATTGACAAAGGTTTCAGATAGGTAGCTTTTGTCCTCATTTCTGCAGAAGTGTAGATAGGCACAGGAGCCGTGTAAGGAGTGCGCAGGCCGAGTGAAGTCTCAAGGTTGTGGACCTGAGCGAAGCATTGAAGGACTGCTACTGCAGGTGTGTGCAGGGTCGAAGGAAATTCAGCACTTGGAAGTGTCTGGAAGTTGCCACAAGGAGTGTGCGCAAGAGTCTTTTCTAAGACTCAGAGTTATAAAGGAAATCTCAGGAAGGATAAGGCCTTCAAGATTGTTGAAGGACAGTGTAGGGAGTCTGTGATTGGAAGTTTGTAAGAAGCATCGTAAGTTTGCGCCGCAGGTGGACGAGTTCCACGGAGGAACACTTGGTTATTCACAGAAATTGTAGAGAAAAGAATGGACGGTCGGAGTTCTCTAAGGAAAGTTCGCGAATTACTGTAATCCATTAGATCTCGCGGAGGAACAGGGGATATACTGCAAGTATTCTCGAAGGTTTATGCTCAGGATAGATAGAGCATTGATTCAAGCTAGCCAAGGCCGTTGGATTACTCGTGGAATCACCTATCGGGATTTCGTGAGAGGAAGAGTCGAAGATTTAGTACTAGGGCTCGCGAAATCACAAATCACGATATCTCGACAGCCAAAGGATAGTGTGGGCCATGGAGGAGTCAATGAGTGGATAGGTGGCACGCCTTTTTAGAATTTTGTGGGGTGAAGTCCCGAACTCACTACATCAGGATTCGCGATACCGCAAAGTCTGAAGTCCCAATGAGGTAAAGCGTTGAAAAGTCAAACTCGAGCGTGCATCGGGGTATTCGCATATCGGGATTCAAGAGTCGAGAAAGTAAGTCACTCGACATTGCGATCATCAAAATCGCGAGGGGGGAAGTCCCAAAAGGGTAAAGAAAAATGAAGGGTTAGCGTTGACTTTTATCAGGTTTTGGGGATTCGAGAGTCCAACGCTCGACCACTAACCTCGCGAAGTCGCGAAGTCTGATCCCCTAAGTGTAAAAAGGGGATTTCGTGAGAGTTGTTGTGGGTGCAGATTTCCTAATAGGGAAATAGAAGAGCGTTAGAGTTCTTCGGGCCGTGGAAGAAGGAAAGATCATGTGCTGACGTGGACCTTTTGACCTGCAGGTTGTGAAGGTTTTGGGCGTCGGCATCAACTGTGCAATGAAATCCTGTGCGCATCACGTAGAAAAATTTACAGTGTGTCGTTGCCAATGGAAATGGAAAAAATAAATGATAAGCTTCCTTTTGAAACTGACCCTTGGAGATGTTAGATGATGCAAAGCATAAAAACAATATGGGTGCTAACAGACATGACTTTGAAAATTGTTGACAAACCTCTAACCTTAGCTATGAAAATCATAGTGCTAACAGCAGGCTCCAATGGGGATGATATCCTCCCTATTGGGTAGAAAATAATAATAGACCAGGCACCTATCCATTAGGATTCATACAAACTCAACTTTCCAATTCTAACTTGTAACCTGCATCCGCTGAAAACCCAAAGTTGTATATGCTCCAAACTAAAATATGAAACTAAGATGAAAATGAAAACTGCAGATTGCTAAAAGAAATGCTCGTAGTACTGATCTTATTCGCACTCCTACATACCCTAACTACTGAAAAAAATTCCAATCAAGTGAAATCAAAATGCCAATGCAACCATGCAAGAACTTTATCCACTATTTTATTTCTTTTAACATGCTTGCTCCAAATCCTATTTACTGATAACTCATTCAAAAATTTATCTACAAATTCAAATATCAAAAAATTAAAAAAATTGGGACTATTTATCACCTCCAAAAAAACTACAAATGGATCCTAAAAAACATTCATAAAAAAACAATCATGTTTCACCCCTTCCATTGCATCCTTGTTTTCATGTAATTCAGTCTCTTGATTACCACAAAGAGGCTGGAAAATCTGTTGAGACTGCTGGAAATAACCATCTTTTGAATCAGAAGACAGTACTAGCTGAAATGAAACCCCTGGTTGCAAGAAATGCATATCTAACACTGACATTGATTGAACATCATATTTATTTCCACGCTGGTAGTTGATCACATGCTGCAAATCTGAACTGAAATAACCTTCCACGTAATCAACAATAGGGTCATTAAAAGTATGAGAAGGTTGTTGGTCCTCTTTACTGATAACAATTTTCTCATGTAAAATAGTGTCACTGTGAATGCAGTCAGACTTCACTGCGTCCTCTGTTATCTCATGATTTATTTTCAGCAATTCAAAGGAAGAAAAACATAATGGAAGATAACTTTCTTTGCTTTCATTGGTAAGTACATTGCTTTCTTCATATTCAACATCATGCCTAGAGGATTTCTGATTTGAAACATTATTAAAAATTTGGTTCAACAATTTGAAAGACGCAAAACACAATTCCAAAGTTCTTTCACCTAATTCAAAACTTTCTTCATTTTTTTCACTGTTGTCATATGCACATTTGCCAATTTATTTGGGTTGCTGAAAAAAATCGTTTTCATATTCAGAAAGTGAAACTACTTGTTCTGAAGAGTCAAGCTCATAGACATCATTGTACTCATCATACTTGGGTTTTCCAAAAATCTCTATAATCTCATCAAAGAGGAAAATTGAGGCCGTGGCTTGTTCTTTTGCAAGTTTATCTACAAATTCACATTTATGGTTGTCTACAAGTGCATATAGAAAACAATCAGTTTCTTTCTCATGATGACCAAGATCGGTATGTAAATCATCTTCTTGTTTATGCACAATATCATGTTCTTCTACTACACCATCATTCTCTGTATTTGCAACACTCTTTAAATTCTGATTTTGTAGCCTCTTACATGCTTGAAGATTGTCTTCCACTTCCTGAGAATTATTGAACATCTTCTGCAAAGACATAGACTTCCTCTCCATCAAAATAAAATATAAGTTTTATTGAAAGGTTGTTACATAATGGAGCATGGAAGAAACTTGAGGAGGTTGGACTTCTTTAGGAAATTTATAATAAAGACTAGCAAACCTACTACTAAAATTTGAGAGGGTTTCATCTTTCATTCTTCTGATGGCATAAAAATATGAAAGGAGTATATTCCATGACTTTATCTCACCCCAAAATATACAAAAAGATTCCCTTAATTCATCGAACGAGCTAATCGACTGAAGCTACAATTGTCTGAACCATGCTTCAGCATCTCCTTGTAAGCACTGAGAAAAGGTCCTCATACACACATCATCATGTTCAATCTCAAAAAGGTCTATAAAATTCTCAAACACCTAAATATGTTTTTCGACTGCATGTCCATCAAGCTCTCCATCAAACCTAGGAAGGTACTTATAATGTTTCATAGGAAATTTATGAAGGATTGAAGGAAATTTAAGAGGATTGTATCTTTCTTGAATCTTTGAGGGTGCAAGATTAAGAATAGAAGGTACAAGCTCAGATTTGGTTTCATTAAGCTCACAATAATGATCATGAACATCATATGGTTCAAAGGAAGGATCTTGGTGAATATCAGTTATAAAAGAAGGAGGTATACCTACAATTTGCAATGAAAGACATACAAGGGTAGGTCTTTGGGATTCATTTGAACGCGGTAAGTGAAGAAATATTCTTTTGAAAAACTTAGGAAAGGACAAGAAGACATTGATAAAATAGAAAAATACTTCTTGAACTAAACTTAAGCTCGAGTACCATATTTTTCCATACTTCTCTTCCATATCTTTGTCAATAGGTCTCATTCTCCAGTGGAGTCTTTGAATCACATTTGAAGCTTGATTGGAGTCTCAATGAAAACTTTAGCTATGGATTCTTCTACCAGTGGAATCATGGTCAACTGATTTTATGATGTGTGGAGTCGCTAGAGCATAAATACAACCAATATGTGCCTAAGTGTTTGTTGCTCTCAAACCTTAGAACTAAAACAATTTCATTCTTCTTGAGGAAAATAATAGCAATCATCCCAGACAACGATGCCAAAATGTTAACACTTGGTAATTTATTTGGGTTGCATCAAATAAAGTCCAAGGTAACCTACAAACCCACTTTAGATTCTATTTTGACCTATACAACTAGGGAGGGCACTCTCATATGTCTTATGACTAGTAATAACTCAAATATTTCATTAATAAATGCACAAAGGTTAGATTGTGCAATAGGACAAGTTTATTTTTGTTTCAAAAGGATTGGTAGGAAAATCACGAGAGAAAATACCATTAAGCAATGGAGTCAAATTCTGAAAAGAAGAGGAAAAAATGACTAGGTGACTAAACTTGAGAGGATAAAGGATAAATAAGAAACAGTATTTTAGTTAAAAATTATTGTGAGTGGCGAGAGAAAAACACATGAAGAAACCTAAAGCATCGTTGGGGATGAATTTAGAGTTCTCTTAGAAGAAACACAGTCATCTAAATGGAATGAATCTAGAGCACTGCATGGTGAGTTTTCTAGATTTGAAATCACGTTCCAATTTAGACAGAAATACATATATGAATATAAAGAACACATGAAAGCATGTACGCAAAGAGAGAGTACAATACATCAAACTTCCACCGTTAGAATATTTTCATCAAATATTTAATACCTTTGCATTATGTTTCAATTGGATCAAAAATACATTCAATAGTCATTGTCTACACTATTTTTCCAACCAACCCCTTTTACATGAAAATGATCCCCATATATAGAAAACCGATTCCACCCGTGGCTGCTAGGGTCAAACTACTATCTCCTAGAATCATGGATCTGATTTCTTTGAAAGAGAACAATAACTTCAATGGATTTACTAAAAATAGAAAACCCGACTTTGCCAAATCATAATCGTAATCGAAATATTCTTTAAAATCATTGATCATGATAAAAATTCAACCATATGGTTGTGATAAGTCATCATATTCATTTCTGGACACTCTGTCACCCTCACACAACATGTTTTCTATGAAACAATAATCTACAACAAAAACTCAGCAGATTGCGCAACAAATTGGGAAAATAGGCATTAATATGACATCATATTTCACTAATAAAAAAATATTTTTCTAAATGGAGAGAGTTTTTTGTAGCTAAGATCATTATACATAACAACAGAACAACCTCTCTCGGCTTCTTGAAATTCATCTCCAGCTAACCGGAATACGGGTCGAAAAAACATGTCTCGGATAGAAAATCATGAAAACTAAAAAATAGGGCTCAAAGATTCCTTCAAATATCCCAAAATATGAAACACTTTTAAAATATGAGAGAGGTGTTTATTATTTGGTTTGTCCAAAACCAAAACTCTTAGGGATTTTCAAAATTCCTCTCCAATTGGTCATAAAGTTATCTTGAAGTTAACCACTAAACTAGTCATTTGCACAACGCAACTTGTAGCCTATGCACAGGAAAATCCTCTGCGTGAAGGCATCCTATGCGCGACATCCCACTGTGCTATGAAATCCACTACGTGAAAAAATCCACTCCATGATGAAATCCACTACGTGATGACATCCTCTACACGACAACATCCTATACGCGACAACATCCACTGCACAACGAAATCCACTGCGCGATGAAATCCACTGCACGATGACATCCTCTGCATGACAACATCCTATGCACGATAGCATCCACTGCATGAAAAAATCCACTGCATGAAGAAATCCACTGCGTGATGAAATCCTTTGCGCAGAGTGTAGAAAATTTTGTAGCGCACAATTGCAAATGGAAATGGAAAAATTAAATGATAATCTTCCTTTTGAAACTAACCCTTGGAGATGTTAGATGATTCCAGGAATAAAAACAATATGGGTGCTAACATGCATGACTTTGCAAATTGTTGACAAACCTCTAACCTTAGCTATGAAAATCATGGTGCTAACATATTCATCTTCTATTGTCGACAAGGCTACGACCATTTTTCGCTTACTCATCCAACTTATTTCTCCACCAAACACATTGAACACATATCCATTGGTCAACCATCTTTGATTTAGATTTCCATTCTA
>JASDQU010214398.1:30707-49101 GCA_032191745.1 Picea mariana | reverse complement strand
TACTTTTGGGGTGTAAATACTTCATGGGGTATAAACACGACTGAAAGTAAAAGACCTCTAAATCAGGAAGATAATCAGGCTCCACAACCAACAAATACTATCAGGGTCGAACCCTTTTACTTTTTCAGCACATTTCAAATTGAAGTTGTGGAAGTGGCCCACGAAACCATCAATCTTGTTCATATTTCTGACTATGAAATCCCCGACTTTCCAAGGCAGAGGGATGAATTGAGTTTTTCTCTTTTCATGGAAAAAATGCAACTAGTAGGTGTATTGTCTTGTTGTTTCAACAAAAAACATTGTACCAGATATGTGACATGGAAGGAAGCAAGGATTTTGTTTGGACCCAAAAATACTTATAACATTATAGTTCTCCATTTCATCTAGTGTGCCCTTCCTATCCAGGAACTTGGTCACCTAGTCAAAAAACAAGGGAAAATACTTTCCAAATATCAATCCTTTAAAAACTGAAAAAAAATCATTAAAGACTTCATAAAAATGTTGGGAGGCGTCGTGTCTCCATAATATCTAGTACCAAAAGGTTACTGGGTCAAATTCACAGTTTACCTTCTTACACATAGATAATGAAGGGAATGGACAACAATTTTCCACTGATAAAATTAAATAAGATGACATAAAGAATTTCTTCTGCCTTGTCTATTGCAATAATTGGGAAGAGATTTCAATGGAAATCAACTTGCCCCAATGGAATATGACTTGTTTCTTCACCGTAAAATATAAAATATACAAAATCATCCGAGAGATGCTGGTTGTACTTTCTTGTCCAACTATCCTCATGAAAATCCATGCAATTTCCCAGAAAGGGTTCTTAAATGCACTAACCTGTAATCTAGTCATGTCCCTGTGACTGGTAGTTGGGTTCTCTAAGAACTTCAACAAAAGGTCCAATTCATTATCGTTCATTTTTAAGAACTCTCTGCAATTCTCTCCCTTGAAAGTACGTGTTGGGTTGGGAAGTATTAACATCTTTCGAAATACTTGAGGCGATAGAGAGACTCGGGAATGGTCCTGGAACTGGATAATCTGTTGGTACGAAATATAGTTTTCGGCGCAGCAGGTGACCAACTCCTTACAGTAAAAAATTTCGGGGACACAACCTACTCATGCAATTCCATATGTCCATATAACTTCCTTCTGGGCAGAAGGGAACGAGTAGTATTCATAAGCTTTGGACCATTAAAAAATCTGGTCCTCACGCCCGAAAATATTCATGGTATCTCCATAGAAATGTTATCGAACTGCAGCCATAAGGTGATGAGAACGTTCCTTTGCTCTTGGTAATATTTAAAATGAACGCTTGAGCATGATAATACAATCTCCCATAAATATTGGTTCAATGTGTTTTAATCGGAGATGTCCTCGACCTTTTCGCCCATTAATGCCAATATTTTTCATGTGTGTGGTAAATTGTCACTAATAAAGGCATAGTTAATGTGCATTAGGAAGCGTGTAAGGTGGCAAGGATGGACGGGAGAAAAAATTGCTTCAAAACTTTTGTGAACCTGGGAGCCCGGGAACCCACGAATCTATGATAGCAGGAGGTGAAGAATCAACTAAGTATGGAAAGGCCAGGTATAATGCCTTAAAAACGCTAAAGTAAATAACAATTTTTTCGAGCTCAATATCCACACACACAAAAAAAATCAGATGTCATAATATTGACCTCTGCCAATTCGATAATAGGGAGGTTTAGTTGATGGATCCAAATATCGCTCACTTCAAGCGACTAGGGTGCATGTGGGGTGCCTGTGAGAAAAGCTAATGTTTTGATGAAGATTTGTTTGTATTGCTACAAGTGACAATAATTATGTGATAGTATTTAGAATGAACACTGGAGGATGGTAATATAATCTCTCGTAAATCTTGGTTTAATGCATTTTAATGGGAGATGTCCTCGATCTTTTCACTCATTAATGCCAATCTTTTCGAACCTGTGTGGTGAATTTTCACTAATAAAAGTGTAATCAATCTGCATTGGGAAAGTGTGCGAAGGTGGCAGGGAAATCGAATAAGTATGAAAAGGAGGGGCGTCCAGATGGAACTAGACAGACTCATCGTAAGTAGAGTGAAGCTTGCAAGTTCGAGGAGTCTGGGGTCGAATTGTAGATAACGAAAGTTTTGGGTGCAAGATGTATATCACGGAATAGGGGGCATGAGAGTTCGATAGCGCCAATCCGAGAACTGGTGGCCATAAACATTAACTATGGGAACAACATTGTCGGCTATGTAATATACCCGGAGCTCGACAAAATCAGGTTCAAGTTAAAATATAATTTGTTTATATTTACTTAAACACTGTTCATATTATTTTATTTTATTAGTATTTTTTGTGGCCCAAATACAAACCATGTTCAAATTTGAAGGGTGGATTAACATTTTCATATGTAAGAATACTCTCAAATATGCCAAGCTGTAATATATGCACAATACTAAAGAGGGGCATCATGTCAACACCTTTGTAGATGACAATGGGCTAGCACAATATTGAATTCTTTCTACGATGATGCCTTAAAAAAACTAAAATAACCAACATTTTTTTTCCAATTCAAGATTGACAAAAGAAAACTTATCAAATTCCATAATATTCTCCCATTAATGCATTATAATGGGAGATGTCCTCGATATTTCCGCTTATTAATGCCAATCTTTTCGAACATCTATGGTGAGCTGTCACTAGTAAAAGCATAAATAATGTGCATTGGGAAGGGGTGAAGGTGGCGTGGATGGAGGGGAGTGAAAAATAATTTGATGCTTTTGTGAACCTAGGAGTCCGTGAACCCGATGAAACTTTGAATAATTGACTAAGTATGGAAAGGCGGGGTGGTCAGACAAAGTCATTGTAGGTAGAGTCAGGCTTGCGAATTTGAGTAGTCCATGGTCGAATTGTAGATCACCCAAGTTTTTGGTGCAAAATGTATACTCTGAACACGGGGTATGAGAGTTCGATAACACCTACTCGAAAACCCCAACCATAAAATTGGCTAAGGAAACCAACGATGGTCGGTTAGACTCGTGATGTCAAGATATAGATGGATATATAATTTCTCATTCTGCCACCTACAAACCCGTGAGCATAGAAATTCGACTAAGTATAAAAGAGGAAAAAGAAAGGGAGCAAAGAACTTTATGCCTCACACAACAACATTTAGTCTGATAATTATCAAGCGATAGAAATACATCAACTATGGGAAAACATTCTCAGCAATGAAATATAGTTGGAGGTCAACAGACCATGGTTGAAGTCCAAAGAGATTTTGTTTATATCTATTTCAAAAAGCTCATAGGTAGAGTGAGGCTTGTGAATTCGAGGAGCCCAGGGTCGAATTGTAGATCACCAAAGATATGGCTACAAGATGTATACCCTGAACACTGGGCATGAGCGTTCGATAGGGCCTGGCTGGGAACCTGCAAGCAAAAAATTGGCTAAGTATGGAAATGAATAGCAGTCGGTCGGACTCATGATGTGAAGATATAGATGGATATATAATTTCTGATTCCGCAACCCCGGGAACTCGCGAGCATAGATATGCCACTAGGTATAGAACCAGAAACGGATAATAGAGGGGAAGAAGAAAAGGGAAAAACAGGCAAGTATAAAAGAAGAAAAAGAAACAGAGCAAAGAACTTCATGCATCACACAACAACACTTGGTCTTAAGTATGGAAAGGTGGGGCAGTTAGACAGAGTTATCGTAGGTAGAGTGAGGTTGGCGAGTTCGAGGAGTCCAGGGTTGAATTGTAGATCACCAAAGTTTTGGGTGCAAGATGTATACCCAAACACGGGGCATGAGAGTTCAATAGCACTTATGCGGGAACCCGCAATCATAAAACTGGCTAAATATGGAAATGAACGACGGTCGGTTGGACCCGTGATGTGAATATATAGATGGATATATAATTTCTCACTCTGCCACCCCGGGAACCCGCGAGCATAGATATGCGACTAAGTATAGAACCATAAACAAATAATAGAGGGAAAGAAGTAAAGGGAAGAACGAACAAGTATAGAAGAGGAAAAAGAAAGGGAGAAAAGAACTATCTTCCTCACACAACAACACTTATTCTGATAACTATCAAGCGATAGAAACACATCAACTATGGGAAAAACATTTTCAGCCATGGAATATCGCTGGAGCTCAACAGACCCTGGTTCAAGATAAAAGAGATGTTGTTTATATTTATATCAACAAGTAGTAGACAAAATATATGACTTGGCATACTTATATGCAACCATTCACATGGAGTCATCATAGGTAGAGTGAGCCCTAGGAGTTAAAGGAGTCTGGGGTCAAATTGTAGATGATCGAAGTTTTGGGTGCAAGATGTATACCCCGAACACAGGGCACGAGAGTTCGATGGCGCCTACGTGGGAACCCCCGTCCATAAAATTGGTCAAGTATGAACATGAATGGTGGTCAGATGGACTCGTGATGTGAAGATATATATGGAGACAAAATTTCTCACTCCGCCACCCCGTGAACCCGTGAGAATAGATATGCGACTAGGTATATAACCAAAAACGAATAATAGAGGGGAAGAAGAAAAGGGAAAAATGGGTAAGTATAGAAGAGGAAAAAGAAAGGGAGCAAAGAATTGTACGCCTCACACAACAACACTTAGTCTAATAATTATCAAACGATATAAATACATCAACTATGGGAAAAACATTCTCAGCCATGAAATATAGCTGGAGCTCAAGAGACCCTGGTTCAAGTTAAAAGAAATGTTTTTTATATCTATTTCAACAAGAAAATAGAGAAAATATGACTTGGCATTCTTACATGCAAGCATATTCTAAAATATGACAAGCTTCAATATATGCACAAATTGGACAACGTATGCAAATCATAGTTTTGTAACCATACCTCTTATTCTCTAGACCTTGTACTATGATGGAGGTTTCACTTCTACTTGTCGATAGTTCTTTTGAACTATAAAACATATGGTGTAAATGACGTAAACATATTTACCATGGCATAGCAGAATAAATAACTGCAGATATTTGTTTCATAAACATAGCAAGAGCGTAATCTATGAATCCTTACCTTCGGAATTGTCGTTGTGATGATGTTTGCGATGGTTCAATGCCCATGCCCATGTCACTTCTGAAACAATGGATATGAACATGTGTATATTGTTCATTCTCGATATGGATGTGCAGTAAGCATACACATTGTATTTGTTGTCGCACCAATGTAGCCATACCTTTTGGAATATTGTACTCCATCTTTCTCAGTTGTGGCACATAACGCTCCATCTTCGTGTTCAATTAGTCTGTTCTTTTTTCAATGTAGAAATATAGAGAATACAATGGACATGAAGGCAAGTTGATACATAGGAACACATGAAAAAAACATGGAGTAGAAAATTATTTATTTCAAGGAAGAGGCACATAAAATACAATTGACACGAAGATAAGTCAATATACAGGAAAATATGCAGTATCTAAGGAAAAAAAACAGAAGAGATGCAAACCAGTGGAATAAGTATAGACAAAGTAAATGAAAAACAATTGGATATGGAATACAGGTAGATGTATGCACCTTTTCATGTATTCTTCTACATTTCTGGTTAAGAGTTCTTTGCCTTGTCCAGTTTTTCTGTTTGTTTCAATGAAAGAAAGTACAAAACAAAATGAACATGAACGTAAGTTGATATGTAAGGAAAAAACAAGGAATATGTACATACAGTAAATAAACTAGAATAAAAGGAATAGAGTAACATATAATGTTAGAAGAATGTACCGGTTTTTTTTTTCTTCATCCATGTATGTGTATATATAAAAAAGTGTGTAAAATTTTTTTGTATCCAAAATCAATTACAAACCAAAAAAAACTAAGAAGTTGGATAACTTGGTTTTGTGCAAGAAGCTAGACAGATATGCTTTGAGACATAGAAATATGATTTTGCAATATGTTTGATGTATATTTCATAATTCAAGTGTAATACCAATTGTATCGTGATCAGACCAGTATGTGTCTAAGATAAAGACATTGTATTGAGAAATGGGCACATTCGACCATACATGGTCAGTAAATGTATTTTGTACATGGTTTATCTTATCCAAAAGAAAGCAAAGACTACATTTGCACATGTAGTTTTCCAATTCTTTTGTTCTGGCATTATTTTGTAGCATGTCAATATTGAAGTCTCCTACAATGACAATGGTTTCATTTAGATGCAAATGCCCTAATGCAGTGGAAAGAACATTTAGTATGTTGGAGAATGTTGCATGCAGAGAAACATAGAGATTCAGTATTGCATTTTTCGATCCATCGAAAATTACTTTTGCGAGGACCATCTCAACATTGTTTTCTTTGAAATGCATATGCTCCAAAATTGTTACAAGTTTTTTCACTAATATCATCACCCCATGTGTAATGTAACTCGATATGCAATTGTGATTTGGAAATTGCTTGTTTTGCATGCATAATGTCATGTATGTTTCCTGCAAGCACATAATATCGAATTGCATTGTGTCATAGTCATTGAGTATATCATCCATATGTGCATGTAGGCTACGCATGTTAAGTGTGAGAATTGATACAGAGGAGTTTGTTTGTATGGATTGGTAATCATACTATAGATGCCACTTTGTGGTAGTCCTAAGGTGTTGCATCTCAATATCAACTTTGTGTTTGACTTTGAAGTTTTCTTTTGTAAGATCACTTAGTAAATACAAGGAGTCTATACTTTTGAAATGGGATAGTGTTATGTATACAAGTCCATGTATTCTAATTCTCGTAGGGTCAAATGAAACACTATCAAGTGTCATTCCTTGTGATCTGTGCATTGTACGTGCACATGCAAGTTTAATTGAAAACTGTTTTAAAATCTTCATTCGACTTGTCTTTGCCGATGTCAATACTGGTTTTGATATTCATAAGATAGGTGTCCAATCGTATGTAGTGTTTGAATTATATAGATAAGCCAACTTGTTTGCTTGTTGGTGGCCTATATGCGGCTCATGGAACTTTATCCAGAGGACATCAAGTTTTTTTGTTTTGGTATAGCCTTTGAGTATTCCATCTGCACCATTTACCAAGTCATCATGTGAATCATAGTTGCAAGCATATATCTCAACCATCATGTCTAATTTCAGGACAAGTTGCAAAGGCAAAGTGGTTGTATGTTCATGACATGGTACATTTCCATGGTTTTCTTCTTCGAGATCAATTGAATTGATGATGATATCATCGCCAAACATGAGCGATAGCATGTACTTGTTATGCATTGCATCATCCTTATTTGTGTAGAGCAGGTAAGGGAAGGTTGGGTCTGTTGGTGCAGGTCGCATGCACCTTGAATTGATATATGTTAAGTCATCATGTGTTTGGTTGTTTGTCCGCGTTCTATTCAGAATTACAATAAATGTTTCATCTGTCTGGCACATTGTAGTATGTAATTCAAAGCATTTTATATTGTCTTCCCAGAAGTCATGCGTCATTGTTTGCATATTGACCATAGGTTGTTCAAATATCAAATAATCTTGGATGGGTTGTGCCCGGTAAAGATCCCCACAGAATATGATGTCAATGTTTCCAAAGTATTTGGTGTGCACATGTTTTATATTTCTCAGTCGATTGTCATTGGAATACAAGAAGTGACTTCCAATCAAAGATGCCTCATCTATGAATACAATTTGCAGTTCATCATAAAGCTTAGACAATGTATCTAACATTTCCTTGCTAAGTGAAAGAAACTACGACTTGTTAAAAGGCATAAAAAATGTAGAGTGGAATGTTGTTCCACCTACACTATATGCATCTTTTCATGTGTATGAAACTATTAGCCCCTTTGGTTTCATAGGATCAGATGAATTGTTTGAATCATAGATTCGCATAAGCATTTGGAATAGTGCTTTCTCTATGAATGTCTTCCCTGTTCCTGCCCCTCTTGTAAGGAACAAGTGCACAGGAGTGTGCATGTACAAGCATTTTTTAATTGCAATGTCCTTTAGAATTTTTTGTTGCTCTCGATTCAACAGATGTCTGACTCTGTGGTATTCATTTTTTTCAATAAGGAAATGATGTTTTGTGACTTGAAAGCCAAGATTGATACGTTTTTCAATGTCAACTACTCGAGGACAAGGCAAATCTGCTTACAATTCATAGGACTTAGAGAGATTTCTAGTTGTTTTACGGTTTGTGAATGTCTCATCAACATTGTCAGGGTTCTCTAGTTCATGAACTGCACTTTCTAGATCACCCCATATTGGATTAACATTGTATGTAAATCTAGATTCATTGGTTTGTACTACAGTCTCATAAGAAATATACGCAACTTCCCATGTAGGGAAGTTATGTTTTAATGTGTTTTGATTTTGATCAAACATAACGTATAACAATAGTTTTTCTCTATAATAGTTTTCATAGTCAGTATGTTTGTTGTATTTGACAAAGCGTATTACAAAGTTTTTTTTCTTTTTGATATGGGTGCACCATTTGTTTTGTAATGGGATACGAACTCTGCTAAGCAAATATGCTTAATAGGAGATGGACGTTGGAGGTAATAATCAATAATAGAGCGACATAGTACGTCCTCTGAATTGTCAGGCTCTTGTTCTAGCAAAGACGATGGTTTAAGGACAAATGTGCATTTATCAAGTGGAGATGTGTTTATGAAGGCACATTTCCAAAAACTAGAGTTGAGTGGTAGGGAAAGCGCGACGTGGACTGCTTGTTGAGAAGACATTTGTTGAAGATTAAGTAATGTATTTCCAAGTGTACGTATCATTTGCATAAAATCAATATGACTTCTTTCATGTTCTTTGTGTATTCTTCTAAATGCACTTGTCATAGATTTGTCAACCTTTGTCATATATGAGGTATAGTATGATGCTGCAACATATGCATTGAGGACATACTGCGCATCTATATTTGCATTCCACATAATTGACATGTCCTTGGAGAAACTGTTGTTCCAAATACAGGAAAGTTTTCGTTTAAGGAAAACTGTTGGTTGTTTAAGTGTACATTGTATGGCTTGGATGTACTCATCTTCTTTTATATTTAGCTTTGTCAAGAAGTCGTCGAAGCTCATTAACTCATCAAAGTCTCGTTTTCCTAGAAATGCGAACAAGGATTCAGATTTCTCAATGAAAACATTGTCCTCTAAACTAAGTGGCTCTATGATTTTTGTTGTTCTCATTGGCGGCACGGGGAAGTTGTATCTGCAATGTGAATTTTTTCATTTTTAACATCTTTTTGTATGATAATGTCTATGAACTTTGGCAAGTTCTAAATCCAAATGATCTATGTTGCATGTTATGTATTTTTCCACAAATTTCTCAATCTGTGAGTTGTTGTCATTTCCATAGACCGGTGCACCCTCTATCCACAACAATGTGTGGTCATGCTCACTCCCTCTATTCTTGAACTCAGTCACAAAATAGTAGTCTGATATTTTTCCAAAAAACGTTTCATCATGGCATACAAATTGCCTCAAAGCATTTATTCTGTCTCTATAGTAGCGAGTACATGTCACTGGGTCTTTTCTTATGAGGTAGTCAATGTCATCATTTCCCAATGTATCAGTTTATTTTTTCCTTTTCTTGTTCCTATACAATGCAAACACCATAGCCACCAATGGATCCCAATGATGCTCTACACTTGTAAATGTGATGAAAAATGTTGGTGGTCCCAATTGTCATATCATTGCAAAAATAGTTTTTTTTTGGTTGCAAATAGTCAGGAGAGATGTGAATGTTTTTGAAATATATGTATCCAATATCAGATTTCAAGATTTTTTCTAGGTTTTCTTTGTACTTGAGATCTTTCGCCAATAAATTTCTTCCTTGTGGCTAGCCTTTTCTTATTTTCACCCACATGCAAGACAACACTTGCTCAATTATTAGGTGCATTTTTTTGAAAAACAAATTTGTTATGTGATAGGAGAAGTCACCGCTTGAATGTAGCAGTTCCCATCGAACTATTTTATGGTAGCTGAATTGTTCCATAATGTCACTGGGACATGGATCTCCATAGAACAATGTTGGGAAGTTCATTTCCTCACCAAATTTGTCCTTGAATATTCCAAGTGGATGTTGGCCCTCAAAAGGTGTAATTTCGACAATCTTGTCTTGCAAGTCACGAATGTGTTGTGAGTCAGTGAATCCATGTATCAATATTTCAGCAGGTCTTTCATTCTCTGATTCATCGCTTGTATCAAATTCACTAGTAGTCTCGAGATTCTGTGAAAAGCTGTCATCCCCTTATCCAAGAACATTGTTCCAATTCTCATTTATACAAATTTTATGTGATTTGTACAGGGCCCTGGAACATAACTCTTTTAATGCTTTCATGACAACATGCACACACACTTTACCTATTTGGTATGCATTTTTGTATTGAAAGCGTCTTTTGAGAGCTACAACAATTGTCATTGTATCGCTAATTAATTGTGGCAAGGATTTTTTCACAACATCTAGCTGGATAGGAAAATTAATAATTGATCGTGTTAAGCCCATTTGGGGTCGTTTATAGCCCCAGGGTCTGATTTGTGCAAATGCAATTCGCAAAGACACAAGTCTCTCTTCAAGTTCTGTAAGTGTACTTACATATGGTAGTGGTGTATTACATCTTATTTGGTCAGGCATTACAAAGTGTGGAAGTTTTCCATTTTCAAGTGATCGTTTGCATGGAAGACAAATATTGCCACTGGAAAATGTTCTATCATTTAGTGCCATGCCGAGGTATTCTTCTTCCAAATCAGGCGTGAAAGACTTAGTGTTTTTTGTGAAATTCAATTGATCGCAAATTGCACATGCAATGGAAGGAGTGTCTTTAATTTGTTTCATATAGATATGTTTTGCATTTTTCTTCCCTAGACAAGTATGCGTAGAAAGTGTTTGTTGGTTTTGCATTGCTAGCAGTGCATGGTGTTGGCTCTAGCCCATGAAATTCGATTTTTTCCTCTCGTTCAGTAGCATGACCATTGTG
This sequence comes from Picea mariana, assembly GCA_032191745.1. Classification (NCBI taxonomy): domain Eukaryota; kingdom Viridiplantae; phylum Streptophyta; class Pinopsida; order Pinales; family Pinaceae; genus Picea; species Picea mariana. The sequence continues at coordinate 38,141 of JASDQU010214398.1, read as the reverse complement.
AGATATGAGGTCATACCTGTTTCTCTCGCGTATCTATTTTTTCAAGATGTGGTAGGTTAACTTATGCTTCCCACTAGAAACTAGTTTCACTTGTTGACAAGCCATGTTGGAGGTGGAATCAACATTTTTTATGGGCATTGCATACTCACCATATCGATGATGAAAACTGTGATGTTCTTTGTCTTTGGACATGTGATGTTTCTGTTCAGCAGAAATGCGAAAATGCAATGGTGTTGTGCACGAACAATTTTTTTTAGGCTGTGATATGTGAGTTTTTGTTTAGAAGGAAGCCTACCAATGTATTTTTTTCTCTCACGTATGACCTTTTTCAAGTTGTGATAAGTTAGTCTATGTTTTTTGTTCAAGGTCTGGATGACCTCATGACAACTGTGATGAGTTTCAATATGATTAAATAGCATGCGACACTTATACAGATTCGATGCAGTTTGGGTGGCATGGACACTAGATCCTGAATTGGTAGTATTTATTATAGTACCAATGTATTTTTTTCTCTCACATATGAACTTTTTTAAGTTGTGATAAGTTAGTCTACTTTTTTTTTAAGCTCTGTATGGCCTCATCACAACTGGGACGAGTTTCATTCTCATTAAATAATATGTGACGCTTATGCAGATTCAATGCAGTTTAGGTGGCATGGACAGTGGACCATGAACTAGTAGTATTTCTCATCGAATGTTGATAATGGATAAGTGGCGTATCTATTTTCAACAAGATGATGTCAATTGTTCGATCATAGTTTGAATCAATACAGTATAAATGAACAGTACCATCCAACAGGGTCGACTGAACTTGGATATTTACTCTGAATATGATAGATAGTCATTGCAAACAGAATCTGTCACCCTGTACATTTCCTTTCTCATATGGCAGTGTCATGTTCACAAGGTATTGTTTCCAACTTCCAATTGTCGGCATACTTTCTAGGAGATATGGTAAAAGGTGTTGATGCAAGCAACTAAAAGCATGTTGGTTGCCACCTATAATTGCATTGCAAAAGAATTGTACAGTGTAAAGCCGCAACGACTGCACATCGAACTCTTTTGCTACCAAATATCAAATTGCATTGAATAGACTATCTCCACAACTAGATGCAATGGTTGTCACTATGTGCAATCCATGAGAGTATATATGATGCATAATTTGTTTCATATGTGATTCAAGGTCTTTGCAAATGAGGGACAAGTAAATATGAGGTACTCCAAGATTGCATATGGATAATTTTCTATATAATAGTGGTTCATAATGACCACTGACAGGATTGGCATCATGGAACAAGATGTAATGTGGATCACTAGATGCAATTTTGTTGAATAGTAGATATCTTGTTTTTCTTGTCAATGACCATATTCCAATTGATATATTTAGCCACTTGGACAACCACCATATACAAAATGTATCTCCCCAAAGTCCCCTCTCATGTGCAGGAAGAATTGCAGATGCACACAACCACATCTTTGAAAAATACGTAGTGACATCATGTATTCCATGCAACTGGCAAAGAAAATCAGATGCCAATTCGTATTGATACGACTGCAATGCCTCAACTTCACCATTTTCTAAACAACCCAAGAAATAATCTATCAATCCATTGCGCAGGTCGGTCGAGGAATAACATAAATGAAATAGAACTTGAAATGCATCGAAGAGGCAATCTCCTACAGTATATGGGAATGCATACAATCGAGAAATCCCATTTCTATGCAATACCTGGCAATGTTGTGATGTACAATGGAGTCTGTACCTATTTCATAGGACTCAACATCTATTACTTGCTTCATCTCTTAAGTTGTGATTTTCAAGATGTTTCTTAGCTATATTCAGATAATATGCAAATAGAGAAAAAAACAAAAAAGAAAACTACAAGCACGAAACTGCATACCAATTCCGCTGTGCATCCTTCAACCTTCTTCCTGTCAAATTCAATCCCCCTAGTCACTACAACATATGATAAAAAAACAAACGTACANAAATGAAACAACACTATAAATTTTCTCAGCACAAAGACTGAGTATTCAAGGCATATCGTTTTTGAACCTATTCCACGTGTGCATCCTATAAGCATTTCAATGGCATAAGATTCTTTGCAAGACATAAATGACAACATAAAACCAGCAGGTGGACAAGGTTTTTGATTTAGAGAATAAAAGCATGCCTTGTCATAAGGTCCTGGTAGATGCTTGCTCCACAATGACAACTCTGAATTCGTTTTCTAAACTCCTTTGCATTGCTATTTTTTAAATATCTATGGCACGATATCCAAGACGTGGAAGTTGGCATATGTGATTGGAAGGGAACAACTTGGAAAAAATGCACCGAACGTATGGTTTCTAGGAACAAAAAATATGAGGAGAACATTCGATTTCCTTTTTTATATTTCATTGTGGATGCAACAAATGTGGGTTATGTGTCCAACATTGACATTCAAAGGGGAAAAAGATGTTTTGCAAGGGAACAAACTAGGAAAAATGCACCAAACTCATGGTTTTCAGGACCAAAAAAAATGAGGAGAAAAAATCGATTTTCTTTTTTATATCTCACTATGGTTGTGACAGAGGCGGGTTCTCAACAAGAAGGACAAGACATCAGCAGATGACTGTTTCTCTGGTTGTAACTGTCACACAAAAATATGTTCTGCAAGAGGATTTTGACCCAGGGATTCCTAGTATTGAAAATTCTTGCTTGCAAGCTCCAAATAGTAAACGACAAATAAGGAATATCAACGAAAACATGGCACCGAAACTTACTCATGAACGAGGAACGACAGAAGTGCAGCTCCAAACTGCAACAATAGGTCCAACTACGGATGTAGGACCCCAACCTTGCAAAGTTGAAGCAAACAACAACAAGCAACAAGCAACAAACCAGTGAACAAGCACCAAGAGGTCCAAATGTAGCTGCAGGACCTCAACTTTGCAAAGTTGAATCAAACAACATCGAACGAACCAACGAGCAAGCATCAACTAATGAACCGGTAATGTCGGTGAAGAACAATATTGCCCAAATTCACTACAGACAAGACTATATCCAAAAATCGGAGGAAACTGTACTGTAACACACCTGTTGAGTAAACATTTAAGGCTGTGAGGCCTGTTAGGTAAACACTTAAGGCTGTCAGAACTGTCAAAGGGCCTCGTGTTGTGCAAACATTTAAGAAAGAAGGCAGTGTGGTAGGCCTGTTTACGTACACAATAATGAAAATGTATGTCTAAGTACTCAACAATAAAGAAAAATAAAAAATAACAATAATACAATAGTTCAAACAATTGAGACTATGCAAAAACAATTTACTCAGAGGACAAAGTAATATGAAGTCAACTAATAAAAAACTGACTATCCATGCTCAAAACTTTGGATATCTAAACATTTCAATATGAATAGTACAAATTCAAAAAGACYGTAGATGATAAAAACTTTGGATATGCCWAMATATAAAACATYGGGAATAGYGAAGCTGGMAATAAGACCTCAAATCTATTATCCAATGAGATCATGACATATAAGGGTTTTTTTATTATATAAAAAATAATGTTTTTAGTTCTCTAGTTCGAACAATAGAGATTATGCAAAAATTTGTAGTCAAACAACAAACTAGTATAAAGTCAACGAATTTTCAATCGCTATAGTTCCTCTACGCCTTTGACAAGGAATATGAAGTCAACTAATAAAAAACTGACTATCCATGCTCAAAACTTTGGATATCTAAACATTTCAATATGAATAGTACAAATTCAAAAAGATCGTAGATGATAAAAACTTTGGATATGCCTAAATATAAAACATTAGGAATAGCAAAGCTGGCAATAAGACCTCAAATCTATTATCCAATGAGATCATGACATATAAGGGTTTTTTTATTATATAAAAAATAATGTTTTTAGTTCTCTAGTTCAAACAATAGAGATTATGCAAAAAATTGTAGTCAAACAACAAACTAATATAAAGTCAATGAATTATCGATTGCTATATCTACACCTTCCACAAGGACTAATAAGTATAATAAAATTAAAGAAGATAAACAAATTTGAGATATATGAATACAATACAAAGATATGGCATTAAATAAATTGAAGATATGTAATTTTTCCAATAAAAAATTTGATCAATTATATTAATAAATATAATTAGAGATATGTGATTACAATGTAAAGATATAACATTTGATAATTTTTTATTACTAATGAGCATGTGCTTTTTCCTAAATTTAATGTATGTCACTAAATTCAATTTGCATGTGCTTTTTCCTAAATTCAATGTATGTCATTAAATTAAATCTACATTAATTCATTGAGAATTTAAAAAATATGTCATGTAAATTTAAAATGAAGATAATAATAATTTAAAAATATAATATATAAATTTAAATAGCTATAGTTAGATGTAAACTAAGGATATGAAGATAATAGTAATTTAAAAATATAACATATAAATTTAAATAACTATAATTAGATGTATGGGTATGGAGATAATCATAATAAATTTAATATAATATATAAATTTAAATAGCTATAATTAGATGTAAACTAAGAATATGGAGATAATAGTAATTTAAAAATATAACATATAAATTTAAATAGCTATAATTAGATGTATGGGTATGTATAGTTAAATGTATGGGTATGGAAATAATCATAATAAATTTAAATACCTATAATTAATATTTTTGTTAAGTTATTTTATATTTATGTTTATTAGTGATTTTATTATTATAATCTATACATATCATATTTTATTTAATGTTATGATTTCGATTATTAATTATTAATATGTGTTTTAGAATGGGATTAAGGTTCTCCATGAATATCTTCCATAAACATAAAGTGTCAACATTTTGTTTCTTATTTCAGTGTATAAAACTTCTACTACTTTAAATACAACAACCAAAACATAAAGTGTCAACATTTTGTTTCTCATTTCACTGTATAAAACTTTTACTACTTTGAATACAACAACCAAAGAATATCATTATTATTATATATTTGAAAAAAAACATTATATTACAATAATGTTATTATTATAATGATTTTTTATTTATTTTAAATAAAAAATTAATTAATTTATAAGATAAGATATTTTCTTTATTTATTATTATTCTTCAATATTAAGGTAGTGTCATTATTATACCCAAGTGTAGCGAGCATTAGAGTATCATTTAAATGTTTTGGACTCAAATACCTTTCGACTTTTAATGAAATATATATTAAACAAAATATTTGAAAATTATAAAAGAAATTTTAAAATTTTAAAATATTATATTTTAATTTTATTATGATTAACTAAAACCATTGATATGATTAATTTTATTTGATTTAAAAATTAATTGTTATAAATTAAAAATAAACTAAAATTAAAAATACATCTATAATTTTTCATAATTTAACAAAAACCTACTATTATATCAGTTTTTAAAATAAAAATAAAAATCTCCAATTTTTATACATTTTCCTAATACCGCAATTCCATCAAATCATTTAAAAAAAATTCTACATATATCTATACATTCTCTACATTAATTAGGTCCTTCCCTACACTCTCTACATTAATTAGATGAGTAGACTTTTCAATAATCCGCACGTATATGTACACGACTTGCAAATAATATTAATCATAATCAGCAGGATCCTCACTTAGATCGCAAGTAATATGGATTCAAACTCTTTTTCACTTTGCGTGACTCATGAGGATTGAGAACACTGATCGAGAGTTTTGGGGACCATCTATTTCGAAGTGCCATTTTATAATTATTTGAATTAGTTGTAAATATATAATATTTATGTTTTAAGTGGTAAAAGTCATTATAATTTAATTTTCAACTTGCGATGAGGACAAATATGAATGGTTGCTATTTTTGAACTGTATCGGATTTAATTGTCAAATTGAATTGGATCGGACTCAGTTGTCAAGTCATAATCATGTTTGTTATAGTGAGTTGTTCAATAACATTGAAATAAAGTTTTATAAGGTTTCTTGTTTTTTTCTTCAACATTATCCGGTCTTTGTCTTTCATAATTAAGGGTCTGATTTTAGATACTACAATTTATAGAATTCAATTTATGAGTAAATTGTTTTTTTTTATTTTGAATTTCTACAATTTAAAATTAGTGTCATTAAATTTTTCCATTTGTAGCATTGAAGTGTTAACTATTGTTTTGTAACAATATTTACTTCCATTCAACCTCTCACTTAAATTAGGATTAGATTAAAAACATTGTCTTTAATACTTAAGATTAAAGGTGATTAGGCTTAGATATTAAATGGAAGGAAACAAAAGTGCAAAATATGCTTCCTACTCTAAATATTGATCTAAATATTGAGACAATAATGCCCAAAAACTTTAAACAAATAATTGTAAAAAAAATAACACAAAAACTTTCAACCATTAATGATTTCACATGGAAATCTTCTTAAAAAAAATTAACCTACACTTTAAAGCAAGCTCAATGTATTATATTCACTAATTAACAATTTTAGAATACACTTTCAACAATATATAGGTTCTAAATAAATTCTCATTGTACTTTCATTAACTTTATACAATACCTCTAACCCAAGCAACCAATATATAGAACAAGTGTTGCATGGCAGCGTAGTCCTTGCCAGGTTGGAATGGGAATAAACACACATGTATGGGGGACCGTGGGAGAATGAGAAGCCCTAAGTAGCGGAGGAAAATGGAAACTGCTGTGGACACATGGCAAGCAACATGCAATACAGGTGGTATCCATTCAGAAAATGACATGTGGCATTGTGCGACACGCCAGCCATAAGATGTTAGGCTGCTACATGACTTTCAGAGAATGTCACTCTGGGAGTTTTCCTTCTAGAAAAAACACATTTCCCTTGAAGCTTGGAGCCCCAAAGAGCTGGAGTCCCGAATTCCCAAATTAGTTAATGATAATATTATATTAATATCGGGTTAACAAGTAATTAGCGAGAAAGTCACTTCGTGAGAAATTTGTTCCATCGCTAAATATGGCCAGGGGAGTTCTAAAATTGGCAGGCCAGTAAAACTTTAGCTGGGATGCTAAAGTTCCAAGGTCACCTAGATGGCAGAGTGGAAATTTATAGACGACTCACATTCATTTCGGAAAGAGAAGGCGCCCAAGCGTTAATCTCCTAGAGCATTTCTGGCATTGAAACCATTTAGTTTTTGAAAGTATTCGCATTCTAATTATACCGTGTTTTGCATAATCCATCTTGCTTATACTGTTTTTTGCATAATCCATCTTGCTTTTATTTTCTTAATAAGATTCTGTAATTTTTCCTATTACTAGTAGTACAACAGATAGCTACTAAAAAGCACAGATATCCCCATCACGTGTAACTTGATATATTGTTGGAGTCCGACTTGCCATGTTCAAAATTTCCATTCCTACCGTGTATGCTTTATCTCTTTAATGTATTTATGAAATTCGT
>JASDQU010214398.1:19735-30607 GCA_032191745.1 Picea mariana | reverse complement strand
AAAATCATTATTACATTGTAATTCTCCATTTGTTAAAGTGTCCCTTTCCTGTCCAAAAACTTGGTTTCCTGGTCAGACATTCGGGGAGTATCCTTTCCTAACAATAAATCTTTGAAAACTAAGACAAAGTCATTAAAAACATCATAAAAACAATGGGAGGCCTTGTGCCTCCATAAGGCCTGGTACCAGAAGGTTACTGGGTCGAATTCACAGTTTACCTTCTTGGACACAGACAATTTTGGAAACGAACAACAATGCGCTATCGTGAAAACCAAGTAGGATGACATATAAATTTCTTCTCCTATTTGAATTGTGACGATCGGGAACAAATTTCAATGGAAATTAGCTTCCCCCAATAAAAAATGGCTTGTTCCTTGACTGTGAAATAAAAAATCTAAAAAATCATGTGGGAAGTGCTTGATGTGGATTCTTGTCCTGTTATTCTTGTAAACAACCAGGAAATTTCTCAGAATGGATTTCTAAACGAACTAACCTGCAACCTTATGATATCTTCAGGAACTGTCATCAGGTCTTCCAGGAACTCGGGTAAGAGGTCCAACCCGTTATCATGCTTTTTTAGAAACTCCTTGTTGTCTTCTCCTCTGGAGGTCAATGTTGGCTCCGACAATATCAACATCAGCAGAAGACCTGAGGCGACAAAGAAACATGAGAGAGGTCCCGCAATTCTTTGGCTTGAAATATATCTCTCGACGCACCAAGAGACCACCTCCTTACAATCAAAGACTTCAGGGACACAACCTGCACGAGCAATTCCAGAGGTCCAAATTATTTCGTTCTGGGTGGAAGGGGATGAGTAGTAAGAATATGCCATGGACCACTGGAATTTCTAGTCCTCAAGCTCGGAGATGTTCACTATATCTCCACAGAATTGTTGTCGAGAACGCTTGTTTTCTCTAGACGATGTTTGAAATGAACAGTGGGAAGGGATAATTTAACCCTCCGCAAATCTTGGTCCAATTCATGTGAATGGGAGATCTCCTCGATCCTTTCGCTCATTAATGACAATCTCTACGGTTCTTGCATGATGAGTTGTTAGCGTTAAAGATTAGTAATTTCATACTTAGAAAGAAGCGCAAAGGTGGCGGGTATGATGAAGAGAAATTAAGGATTGGAGATTTCATGAACCTACCAACCCGACGACCCGCGAAATACATTCCATGATGTTTTAAATGAACACTTAGAAGGGATAATATAACCCTCCACAAATCTTGGTTTAATGCGTATTAATGGGAGATCTCCTCGATCCTTTTGATCATTAATGACAATCTTTACGATTCTTGCATGATGAGTTGTTAGCATTAAAGCTTACTAATTGCATATTCAGAAATAAGTGCGGAGGTGGTGGGGATGAGGAAGAGCGATTAAGGAATGACTAGGTATGGAAAACAGTCGGTCGGGCTTCAAAATAGGGTTACAAGGGATACTCAGGAGAGATGAGAGCCTGACGGTCAAATTGTATGTCTCAGAAGTTTTGAGTCCAAAATGCGTAACATGGAAGAGGGCATGATGGGGCAGTCCAACGGTCAAATTGTATATCACGGAACTCCGGGTGATGTTTGTAGGTTTCAGAACAATGGAAACACAATCTTGAGCCCTCCTATCCGGAAACCCGCAATCGAAAAAGTGGCTAAGTATGGAATAGGGAAACGATCGACCAGACTCGTTTTCGCTAATATATTGAAATTTGTAATAGATATCCCATTACATGGAAAGATATTTTTTACATGTTTATGGACAAGTTTTGTAGGGATAGTCAGTGTGACTGTCTCCTCGAGCCTTTAGCTCATTAATGAAAATATTTATGGTTTTTGCATGATGAGTTGTTAGCATTAAACCTTACTAATTGCATACTTGGAAAGAAGTGCGAAGGTGGCGGGCACATGGAACAACGATTAGGAATTGGAGATTATGTGAACCCTCCAGCCCGACGATCCGCGAAAGACGGGCTTCAAAATAGGGTGACAAGGGATCCTCAGGAGACGTGAGGGCCCAACGGTCAAATTGTATGTCTTAGAACTTTTGAGTGCAAAATGTGTAACACAGAAGAGGGGATGATGTGGGAGTCCGACAGTCAATTTATATATCGTGAAATTTCGGGTGTTGTTTGTAGGTCACGAAACAATGGAAGTGAAATCTAGAGCTCGCCTGCCCGGGAATCTGCGATCGAAAAGGTGGCTAAGTATGGAATGGGGAAGTGGTCGGTCGGAGTCGTGATATAAAAGCATGAGTGGAAATGTGAACCCGTGAATCCACCAACCCGCGCACTTAGACATTTTTGAAAAAATGACTAAGTAACTAGAAAGAGAAAGTATAGGGGAAAAAGAAAGGGGAATTCAGTTAAGTATAGAAGAGGGAAAAGAAGGGGGTAAAAGAGAGTGGGAAAATAGAAAAGGGGAGGCAAATTTTTGGAAGCGGGAATTGGTCTCAAACAAGCCCCATTGTTGCAAAATCATCATTTTCTAGTCCAATATTTTATCCACATACTTGTTTTCTATTGTGAATGTATCATTAAAAAGGGTGTGAGCAAATGCAAATATAAACTATAACTTGATTTTTGGCTATAAATATGTATAGCTGATTACAGGTGCTATTGATGTTTGTCTTTTGTAGATATCAGTGGGTTAGGATAAGTTTGCATTACTGTGATAAGGCCTTAAAAAAAGTAGAATAAGTAGCAAATTTTGCCAATTCAATTCTCACACACAAAAAAAATCTTTGATCCCATAATATTCATCTTTGTTGATTCAATAATAGGGAGTTCAATTTCGTAGATTGTGCTATTGGTCATTTCAGGCAACTGGGGTGCGTCAACTAATGATTTTTTGAAGATTTGTTTTTATTGCAACCTATGGGAGTAATTATGTTTTTGATACATTGTTTAATGCCTTGAAATATTATTTTAAGTATTAAACTTCTTGCATGATGAGATGTTAGCATTAAAGCTTAATAATTTCATATCTAGAAATAAACTTATTGTACTTTCGAATTGACTGTAAGTATAACAATGACGAACTTGAATTTTAATATTGTGGTATATTTCATAGCCCCATTTGACTTCAACTAGCATATATCATTTTTTTTTTCAAAATATTTGAGAAGAAGAAATTTGGTAATTTCATTAATAAAATAAAAGTGCTCAAATAAAGGCCAAGGGATGGATAATCAATAATATGTTTCGTTTTCGAGTGAATGAATCAAGGAAGCGAGAGGGAAATAAGATATCGTTTGCTCAACAAGGTTGAGATGAGAATGAAACCTCTTGGGCGGGTCCCCAAGTCCCGCATCGTGAATTAGTGTTGCTATGTTCTATCTACATTACAAATGAAATTGAATGTTGGTTTGAAACTGTGTGAAATTCATTTATGTTTCCATAGAAGCCTCATGTGATCGACACAATGCATTGTCATGTAATTGTTCAATGCTTCATATTTGATCAAATTACTTGAGTCAATACAATATGTAAGAGTTATGAGACTATCGGACCATGCAAATGAGAAGAAGTGTTACATCCAACAAAGAAGCACCAACCAAGATTCCAAGGCAATTTTTTAATACTAAATCTATAAGAAAAATAGTGGGTAATATATATTTATCCATAGACATTGGATTGAGTTATTTGCATTGAAGCATTGAACATACTTGTCATAAATACAGGTAGAAGAGTTACAAAAAAAAACATATATACAATTATGTGTTGTTCATCTAGTGAGACAACTTGCAGAAGGCATCGACAAGCTCTTTAACATGCATACAAATCTGATTATCATGATTTTTTATGAATTCCTTGCAGTATTATCCTATGAAGGTCAATGTTGGTCGCACCAATCTCAACATCTTGTGTAAGACCTGAGGTGACAAAGAAAAAGGAGAGTGGTTCCGTAGTGGAATAATTCTTTGTCTTAAAATAGGTCTATCGTCACACCAAGAGACCACCTCCTTATAATCAAAGACTTCAGGGACACAACCTGTAATGTCCCTTTCCAAATAGGAGCTCTAGAGAGGAGGATTAATGGTCTAAACCGCCCCATTAGACTATAGCCAGGGCCAAAAAAGGGGTAAACAAGATTACTAGAGGTCACTCCAGTCACATGTGTTATATTCATAAATTGACATTGAGCTAAAAAGGGTTAAAAGCACTTTTAAGTCATTATGAGCTAAATATAGAAGTCAATAGTGAATTAGGGTTTCAACAATGATTTAGGGTTTTGGAAGTCAACAGTGAATTAGGGTTTCAGTAGTGATTTAGGGTTTTGGAAAGATATAAAGGTAGGGTCAGTGACTATTATAACCCTAATTTGCACCATACATGCTTACCGGGCATCAGGCCATCTCAGGTCGCTTCTTTGCCAAACCACTGCTGATACGTTTTTCAATGTCAACTACTCAAGGACGAGGCAAATCTACTTACAAGTCATAGGACTTGTAGAGATTTCTAGTCATTTTATGGTTTGTGAATGTCTCATCAACATTGTCAGGGTTCTCTAGTTCATGAACTACACTTTCTAGATCACCCCAAGTTGGATTAACATTGTAGGTAAATCTGGATTCATTGGTTTGTACTATAGTCTCATAAGCAATATACGCAACTTCCTATGTAGGGAAGTTATGTTTTAATGTGTTTTCATTTTGATCAAATAGAACATATAAAAATAGTTTTTCTCTACAATAGTTTTCATAGTCAGTATGTTTGTTGTATTTGACAAAGCATATTACAAAGTTTTTTTTTTCTTTTTGATATGGGTGCACCATTTTTTTTGTAATACGATACGAACTCTTCTAAGCAGATATGCTTAATAGGAGATGGACACTGGAGGTAATAATCAATAATAGAGCGACATAGTACGTCGTCTGAATTGTCAGGCTTTTGTTCTAGCAAAGATGGTGGTTTAAGGGAAAATGTGCATTTATCAAGCGGAGATGTGTTTATGAAGACACATTTCCTTGAACTAGAGTTGAGGGGTAGGGAAAGTGTGATGTGGACTGATTGTTAAGCATACATTTGTTGAAGATGAAGTAATGTAGTTCCAAGTGTATGTATCATTTGCATAAAATCAATATGACTTCTTTCATTTTCTTTGTGTATTCTTCTGAATGCACTTGTCATAGATTTGTCAACCTTTGTCATATACGAGGTACAATATGATGCTACAACATATGCATTGAGGACATATTGCGCATCTGTATTTGCATTCCACATAACTGACATGTCCTTGGAGAAACTGTTGTTCCAAATACGAGAAAGTTTTCGTTTAAGGAAAACTGTTGGTTGTTTAAGTGTACAATGTATGGATTGGATGTACTCATCTTCTTTTATATTTAGCTCTGTCAAGAAATCATCGAAGCTCATTAACTCATCAAAGTCTCGTTTTCCTAGAAATGCAAACAAGGATTTAGATTTCTCAATGAAAACATTGTCCTCTAAACTAAGTGGCTCTATGATTTTTGTTGTTCTCATTGGTGACACAGGGAAGTTGTATCTGCAATGTGAATTTTTTCGTTTTTTACATCTTCTTGTATGATAATGTCTATGAACTTTGGCAAGTTCTGGATCCAAATGATCTGTGTTGCATGTTATGTATTTTTCCACAAATTTCTCAATCTGTGAGTTGTTGTCATTTCCATAGACCGGTGCACCCTCTATCCACAACAATGTGTGGTCATGCTCACTCCCCCTATTCTTGAATTCAGTCACAAAAAAATAGTTTGATATTTTTCCGAAAAACGTTTCATCAATGCATATCAATTGTCTCAAAGAATTTATTCTGTCTCTATAGTAGCGAGTACATGTCACTGGGTCTTTTCTTATGAGGTAGTCAATGTCATCATTTCCCAATGTATCAGTTTGTTTTTTCCTTTTCTTCTTCCTATACAATGCATACACCATAGCCACCAACGGATCCCAACGATGCTCTACACTTGTAAATGTGATGAAAAATGTTGGCGGTCCCAATTGTCATATCATTGAAAAAATAGTTTTTTTTTTTGTTGCAAATAGTCAGGAGAGATGTGATTGTTTTTAAAATCTATGTATCCAATATCAGATTTCAAGATTTTTTCTAGGTTTTCTTTGTACTTGACATCTTTGGCCAATAAATTTCTTCCTTGTAGCTGGCCTTTTCTTATTTGCACCCACATGCAAGACAACACTTGCTCAATTATTATGTGCATTGTTTTGAAAAACAAATTTGTTATGTGACAGGAGAAGTCACCACTTGAATGTAGCAATTGCCATCGAACTATTTTATGGTAGATTAATTGTTCCGTAATGTCACTGGGACGTGGATCTCCATAGAACAGTGTTGGGAAGTTCATTTCCTCACCAAATTTGTCCTAGAATATTCCAAGTGGATGTTGGCCCTCAGAAGGTGCAATTTCGACAATCCTGTCTTGCAAGTCACGAATGTGTTGTGAGTCAGTGAATCCATGTATCAATGTTTCAGCAGGTCATTCATTCTCTGATTCATCGCTTGTATCAAATTCACTAGCAGTCTCGAGATTTTGTGCAGAGTTGTCATCCCCTTATCCAGGAAAATTGTTCCAATTCTCATTTATACAAATGTTATGTGATTTGTACAGGGCCTTGGAACATAACTCTTTTAATGCTTTCATGACAACATGCACACACACTTTACCTATCTGGTATGCATTTTTGTATTGCAAGCGTCTTTTGAGAGCTACAACAATTGTCATTGTATTGCTAATTAATTGTGGCAATGATTTTTGCACAACATCTAGTTGGACATGAAAATTAATAATTGATTGTGTTAAGCCCATTTGGGGTCGTTTATAGCCCCAGGGTTTGATTTGTGAAAATGCAATTCACAGAGACACAAGTCTCTCTTCAAGTTTTGTAAGTGTACTTACATATGGTAGTGGTGCATTACATCTTATTTGGTGCATTGCAAAGTGTGAAAGTTTTCCATTTTCAAGTGATCGTTTGCATGGAAGACAAATATTGCCATTAGAAAATGTTCTATCATTTAGTGTCAAGCCAAGGTATTCTGCTTCCAAATCAGGCATGAAAGACTTAGTGTTTTTTGCGAAATTCAATTGATCACAAATTGCACATGCAATGGAAGGAGTGTCTTTAATTTGTTTCATATAGATCTGTTTTTCATCTTTCTTCCCTAGACAAGTATGCGTAGAAAGTGTTTGTTGGTTTTGCATTGCTAGTAGTGCATGGTGTTGGCTCTAGCCCACGAAATGCGATTTTTTCCTCTCGTTCAGTAGCATGACCATTGTGAAATATGAGGTCATACCTGTTTCTCTCACGTATCTATTTTTTCAAGATGCGGTAGGTTAACTTATGCTTCCCACCAGAAACTAGTTTCACTTTTTGACAAGCCATGTTGGAGGTGGAATCAACATTTTTTATGGGCATTTCATCCTCACCATATCAATGATGAAAACTGTGATGTTCTTTGTCTTTGGACATGTGATGTTTTTGTTCAACAGAAAATGCGAAAATGCAATTGTGTTGTGCATGAACATTTTTTTTTAGGTTGTGATATGTGAGTTTTTGTTTAGAAGGAAGCCTACCAATGTATTTTTTTCTCTCACATATGACCTTTTTCAGGTTGTGATAAGTTAGTTTATGTTTTTTTTCAAGGTCTGGATGACCTCATGAAAACTAGGATGAGTTTCATTATGATTAAATAACATGCGACACTTATGCAAATTCGATGCAGTTTGGGTGGCATGGACACTGGATCCTGAACTGGTAGTATTTATTATAGTACCAATGTATTTTTTTCTCTCACATATGAAAATTTTCAAGTTGTGATAAGTTAGTATACTTTTTTTTTAAGCTTTGTATGGCCTCATCACAACTGGGACAAGTTTCATTCTCATTAAATAATATGTGATGCTTATGCATATTCAATGCAGTTTAGGTGGCATGGACAGTGGACCATGAACTAGTAGTATTTCTCATCGAATGTTGATAATGGATAAGTGGCATATCTATTTTGACCAAGATGATGTCAATTGTTCGATCATAGTTTGAATCAATATAGTAGAAATGGACAGTACCATCCAACATGGCCGACCGGACTTGGATATTTACTCTGAATATGATAGATAATCATTGCAAATAGAATCTGCCACCCTGTACATTTCCTTCCTCATATGGTAGTGTCATTTTCACAAGGTATTGTTTCCAACTTCCAATTGTCGTCATACTTTCTAGGAGATATGGTAAAAGGTGTTGATGCAAGCAACTAAAAGCATGTTGGTTGCCGCCTATAATTGCATTGCAAAAGGATTGTACAGTGTAAAGCCGCAACGACTGCACATCGAACTCTGTTGCTACCAAATAGCAAATTTCATTGAATATACTATCTCCACAACTAGATGCAATAGTTGTCGCTATGTGCAATCCATGAGAGTATATATGATGCATAATTTGTTTCATATGTGATTCAAGGTCTTTGCAAATGAGGGACAAGTAAATATGAGTTACTCCAAGATTGCATATGGATAATTTTCTATACAATAGTGGTTCATAATGACCACTGACAGGATTGGCATCATGGAACAAGATGCAATATGGATCGCTAGATGCAATTTTGTTGAATAGTAGATATCTTGTTTTTCTTGTCAATGACCATATTCCAATTGATATATTTAGCCACTTGGACAACCACCGTATACAAAATGTATCTCCCTAAATTCCCCTCTCATGTGCAGGAAGAATTGTAGATGCACACAACCACACCTTTGAAAAATACGTAGTGACATCATGTATTCCATGCAAATGGAAAAGAAAATCAGATGCCAATTCGTATTGATACGACTGCAATGCCTCAACGTCGCCATTTTCTAAACAACCCAAGAAATAATCTATCAATCCTTTGCACAGGCCGGTCAAGGAATAACAGAAATGCAATAGAACTTGAAATGCATCAAAGAGGCAATCTCCTACAGTATACGAGAATGCATACAATCAAAAAATCCCATTGCTATGCAATACCTGGTCAATGTTTTCATGTACAATGGATTCTATATCTATTTCATAGGACTCAACATCTATTACTTGCTTCATCTCTTAAGTTGTGATTTTCAATATGTTTCTTAGCTATATTCAGATAATATGCAAATAGAGAAAAAAACAAAAAAGAAAACTACAAGCACGGAACTGCATACCAATTCCACTGTGCATCCTTCAACCTTCTTCCTGTCAAATTCAATCCCCCTAGTCACTACAACATATGATAAACAAACAAATGTACAGTGAACAATGAAGCAAACAGAAGAGACAACGCAAATGAAATAACACTATAAATTTTCTCAGCACAAAGACCGAGTATTCAAGGCATATCATTTTTGAACCTATTCCACGTGTGCATCCTATAAGTGTTTCAGTGGTAGAAGATGCTTTTCAAGACATAAATGACAACATAAAACCAATAGGTGGACGGGGTTTTTGATTCAGAGAATAAAAGCATGCTTTGTCACAAGGTCCTGACAGATGCTTGCTCCACAATGACAACTCTGAATTCATTTTCTAAACCCCTTTGCATTGCTATTTTTGAAATATCTATGGCACGATATCCAAGACGTGGAAGTTGGCATATGTGATTGGAAGGGAACAACCTGGAAAAAATGCACCGAACATATGGTTTCTAGGAACAAAGAATATGAGGAGAACATTCGATTTCCTTTTTTATATTTCATTGTGGCTGTAGCAAATGTGGGTTATGTGTCCAACATCGACATTCAAAGGGGAAAAAGACGTTTTGCAAGGGAACAAACTGGGAAAAATGCACCAAACTCATGGTTTTCAGGACCAAAAAAAATGAGGAGAAAAATTCGATTTTCTTTTTTATATCTCACTATGGTTGTGACAGAGGCGAGTACTCAAGAAGAAGGACAAGACAACAATAGACGAATGTTTCTTTGGTCATAGCAGTCACACAAAAATATGTTTTGCAAGAGGATTTTGACCCAGGGATTCCTAGTATTGAAAATTCTTGCTTGCAAGCTCCAAATAATAAACAACAAATAAGGAATATCGGCGAAACCATGGCACCAAAACTTACCTTGAATGAGGAATGACAAAAGTGCAGCTCCAAACTGCAACAACAGGGCCAACTGCAGAATCATGAACCCATCCTTGCAAAGTTGAAGCAAAGAACAACAAGCAACAAACAACAAACCAGTGAACAAGCACCAAGAGGTCCAAATGCCATTGTAGGACCTCAACTTTGCAAAGTTGAATCAAACAACATCGAACGAACCAACGAGCAAGCATCAACAAATTAACCGGTAATGCCAGTGAAGAACAATATTGCCCAAATTCATTGCAGACAAGACTGTATCCAAAAATCGGAGGAAACTGTACTGTAACACGCATGTTGAGTAAACATTTAAGGCTGTGAGGCCTGTTAGGTAAACACTTAAGGCTGTCAGAACCGTCAAAGGGCCTCGTGTTGTGCAAACATTTAAGAAAGAATGCAGTGTGGTAGGCCTGTTTACGTACGCAATAATGAAAATGCATGTCTAAGTACACAACAATAAGGAAAAATAAAAAATAACAATAATACAATAGTTGAAAGAATTGAGACTATGCAAAAACAATTTACTCAGAGGACAAAGTAATATGAAGTCAACTAATAAAAAACTGACTATCCATGCTCAAAACTTTGGATATCTAAACATTTCAATATGAATAGTACAAATTCAAAAAGACCGTAGATGATAAAAACTTTGGATATGCTTAAATATAAAACATTGGGAATAGTGAAGCTGGCAATAAGACCTCAAATCTATTATCCAATGAGATCATGACACACAAGGTTTTTTTATTATATAAAAAATAATGTTTTTAGTTCTCTAGTTCGAACAATAGAG
>JASDQU010214397.1:0-10345 GCA_032191745.1 Picea mariana | reverse complement strand
ACTGAACAAGGGAACTGACGGTAGGTATAGAGGTAAGTTCTTTTAATTTTTTTTAATTGTGATGGTATTGGTCATTTTGCTAACAAATGTCCTCATAAGAAAAGGATAAATGATGAAGTTTATTCAAAAGACAAACAAACATATAAAGCCAAAATAACTACAAAGAAAGTTTTCAAGAAAATCCTATGCACCAAAGAAGACATCTCATCATCAGATGAAGATGAAGTTAGTGACAGTGAGACATGAAGAGTTCTATTCATGGCAGTAAAAGACTTTGACAAAGAAGACTCTGAAGAAGAATATGAAGAAGTCGAAGAAGAAGTCAAAGAAAAAATTGAAGAAGCAGAAGTTGACTTTCGAGAAGAATTAAAGTGTGTCATAGAAGTTATCAGAAGAGAAAAGAATAAGAATAAGAAACTACAAGCAAAACTAGACAAGAAAGAAGACACTCAAGAACTAGAACAAATGATCACAAAATTGAAAGTTCAAATAGAAGAAGATAAAAGAATTAAAGAAGCACTCAAAGAACAACTAGAAGAAAAGGACAGGATCATCGGAAACTTGGAAGCAGAGATTGTAACATTAAGAAAGGATATTCAAAAGAAAAATATGCAGAATAGCTCAAAAGTTTTGGATGACATTATCAGCAGTAAAAAATCCAATTTTGACAAGACTAGAATCGGATACAATCAGACAGAAAATGGATCAAGCTCCAAAACAACAGTGCAAGAAACCTATCCAAAAATCTATGCAGAAAAAATCAAAGGGGATAAGAAGATATACAAAGAAGATTATAGGGATACTCCTCCACCGAGAAGATTCAGATTTCAGAATCAACAAACGACAGATAGGCCTCAAGAAGAAGAAGGATTCACAAGAGCACTTCCTTTTAGAAGATCCTCAACTCCCAGGTATCAAACTATATTTTTTGGTTTATGTTATGCATGTAATAATTTTGGACATAAAGCTATGAATTGCAGAGCTAACAACAGGAACAACAACAACAACAACAACTCTGAGAGTTATACACAAAGGGATTATTCAAGAAGGTCTAGTGAAACACAGAGAAGAAATTACAACAGGTTTGAATCCTTGAGCAATGAAGTGGAATGTTACAAATGTAACAATTTTGGACATGTGGCCAAAGAGTGCATAATGACAATCCCTCCTAAAGAACCTCAACAGAACAACAACAGTCACAAACAAGAACCACACAAAAAGACATGGATAAGAAAGAAATATCAGTATAGCAATAAAGAATGCACACTCATTCTACAAGATAAGCAGAAGAAACGTGGTTGGTATGTTGACTGTGGGTGTTCAAAACACATGAAAGGTGATAGAGACAAGTTTCTTACATTACGAAAGGAAAGAGATGGATCAGTGTCTTTCAAAAATGATGATTCAGCCAAAATCATTGGAAAAGACACAGTCTGAATTGAGAACAAGAATGAAAAGGTAGAAAATGTTCTACTAGTAGAAGATATGAAACATAATATTCTAAGTGTGATTCAAATGTGTGACCAAGGTCATAAATTTACTTTCGATTCATAAAAGTGTGAGATAAGAAAAGAAGGTTCAGGAAAATTGGTCGCTACAACTGCAAGAATTTCAAGCAACATATGTGTTAAGTGAAATTGGAAATAAAAAATGTTGTCTAAGAAAGGAAGATGAAAGTTGGCTATGGCACAGAAGAATGGATCACATACATTTTGATAACCTTATGAAAGTCAGCAAAAGAGAAGCAGTCAGAGAAATTCCCCAAATCACGAAACCGACCAACACTTTATGCAAGCATTTTCAACAAGGAAAGCAAACAAAGACCAGGTTCAAATCAAAGGAATATTCAACGACAATACCACTGTAAATTGTGCATACTGATCTAGTTGGACCAACTAAAACAAAGGTCTTAAAAGGTGAGAAATACTTTATGTTGTTAGTTGATAATTATACAAGAATGACTACAGTTTGTTTTCTCAAGAATAAGTCAGAAGCCTTTGAAAACTTCAAGATCTACAAGGAAATGGTTGAAAATGAAATGGATTCAAAAATCAAATGCTTGAGATTTGATAATGGAGGAGACTTCACCTCAAAGGAATTTATGGACTACTGCAACAATCATGGAATAAAAAGACAATTCTCCGTTGCTAAGACACCTCAACAGAATGGAGTTGTAGAAAGAAAGAACATGACAGTACAAGAAATGGCTTGAACAATACTAATGGATTCAAAATTGACAGATATTTTTTGGACACAGGCAGTGCATACAACAGTTCACATTCAAAACAGAGTAATGCTCAGAAACAACACTGACAAAACTCCTTACGAACTATGGAAAGGAAGACCAGAAAATGTAAAGCACTTCAGAGTTTTTGGAAGCAAATGCTATATCAAAAAGGAAGATGGCGGAATGAGAAAGTTTGACTCTCGTGTGGACAAATGAGTACTTGTTGGTTACTCAAGTACAAGGAAATCATACAAGTGTTACAATATAAGATTGAACAAAGTTGTGGAAAACAACAATGTAACAATTGATAAAACAGGCAGACCAAAATCAAAGGAAGAAAATGAATCAATGAAACAACTCTTAGAAGAAGAAGCAGAAGATGAAAAATAAGTAGAAGAGGAAGATGAAGAGAATCCGATAGAAGAAGAAGAGGAAGTTCAGCAAGTTTCTCCAAAGACACCCAATAAACGAGTACAGAAGAATCATCCTTCATATCAGATTATCGGAAACAAAGATGCAGGAGTTAAGACTAGAAAAAGAATCCATTCACCAGAATAAACACACTTAGCACTCTTATCTACAATTGAACCAAACTGTTTTGAAGAAGCCAATAAGGATGAATTTTGGAATAAGGCCATGAATGAAGAATTGGATCAAATAGAGAAAAATGACACTTGAGAATTGGTTCAAAGACTAGAGAATAAGAATGTGATCGACACAAAATGGGTTTTCAAAAATAAATTGAATGAAGATGGACAAGTTACAAGGAACAAAGCTAGATTGGTATGTAAAGGATATGCTCAGATTGAAGGAATCGATTTTGAAGAGACTTTTTCCTCAGTTGCCATAATGGAAGCAATCTGTTTGCTTTTAACTTATGCATGCTCCAAAAATGTTAAAGTATATCAGATGGACATAAAATCAGATTTTCTGAATGAGGAACTTGAAAAAGAAATCTACATTGAACTGTTGAATAGGATAAGTCAATTGAGAGGGGGGGGGGTGAATTAGTGGTATACAATTTCTTTCATTTTATAAGAAGATTATTTTTTAATCAATAAATCATGCCTTTAACATTTAACTTGCAGTAATACATTTAACCAATAAATATAAAATCACATAAATGAAACAATGACACAGTGATTTTTCATGAAGAAACCCAAAAGAGAAAAACCTCTTCTTCTTATGAATGAAAGGCAAGCTCCAACTCCTCTTTACATTCTTATTTTATCTGAGCTACAACCCAGATGAGGCTGCTACCTCTGTTTCTTCAGCACCTATTGAATGGAAGCTACAACTCCCAGATGTACACGTACCAACTTGTATAGGAGACTTTTACAGTCTCCCCTTGCTCCTCCCTACCACCCTGGAATCCTTCTCTGTCACTAAGAATCTGCAAACCAACTCTTATCTTCTCTGTCAAAGATTAAGCATAAAATTTTATCCTCAAATTTTACAGATCCATATTTCTTCCATAATCCTCTCGCCCCATCTTTTCTCCTCACTGTCCCTGTATAATTTTATTTCAGATTTATCTTCATTTACATAAATGAATTTTACTTTAGAGCTATGGATGTACCATTAATTCCATATGCACCAACATTCATCTCACCAAATTTCACTTATTTCTACCCTGTACATTCAGAGCGTACACTCGAACCCTCAGGCTTCAAAGATTCAGTTACAATAACTGAATAACTATCTTATAGTGATTATTATTGGCCAAGGCATCTAGAAGAACAACAACCACACGATCAGTTTAAGTATTTAATCCGCACCATTCGATGTAGAAGATGGGTCTCGTGCTTAATCCATATGCCCATTGGTTGTGACTATAGCCTATACAAAAAGGTATTTCGGCGTTTCGCATTTCAGTGTTTCAGAATTTCACATTTCGACATTTCGACTTTTAGCATTTCGACATTTCGGCGTTTTTGCATTTCGTCATTTCGGCATTTCGACGTTTCTGTGATGAAGTGTTTCGACACTCCAAGTCGCGATCCCCGAAATGATCTGACGGCTTCACATTTGATCTGGTGGACATAGATCGGACGATTCTCGTTAACTTCTCGGGGACAGATCAATGATCATATACGACTCTTATATTACCCCTCCAATGCTTAATCCAACGAACATGACTTAATCATTCATCGAGATAGATGGCTGTCGGGTTTTTGGCACTTTGGCCATCAAGTCTTCATGACCTCCAATAATTAAAAAACTCTCAAAACCGTAGATGATGTGATGTGTGTCCCTTTCGGTATTTCGGCATTCGGGGCTTCGTGATGTTGGAGTTTTTTTTTGCTTACCATGCAAAAATCCCGAAATAGAAATTCCCAGAGTGACGTATCATAGTGATGTTACTTAGGATGACCTGTCATGTGCTGGTCAATCTTCGATCTCTGAAATTCAAGCTAAGGGTGATGACTCCTCTTCTAAGGCTCGTTTCACATGTGACCTCGAGTTATAACCAAAGGCTCACCTCCTGGGTTCTTCGCAGTTTCGCGTTTCGGTATGTCGAGAGACATGCTGATCTCCAAATTAGGAACCACCGTGCCTGTGAAAACTGATCCATGGTGCCTATGCAAACTGACCAACAAACTCCCCTTTTGGCATTTTAAAGTTTGACATTAATGAAAAAACCAAGTCCTGTGCAAACTACCCTGCTGTGCAAACTGCAAGCCCTGCCAACAACAACCAGAAGGATTTAAATTGTTAGAGAACACAGATTATGTGTGTAAATTAAAAAAGGACTTGTATGGTCTAAAACAAGCTCCTAGAGCATGGTACTCTAGACTGTATAAGTATCTGTAGCAGGCAGGGTTCAGAAAAGGAAGTGCAGACAACAACCTCTACATCAAGGTAAGTCAAGGTAATATTTAATTAATTGAAGTTTATGTTGATGATATTATTTTTGGTAGTGATGATGACAGGTTAAGCGAGAAATTTGCAAAATATATGCAAAATGAATTTGAAATGTCATTACTTGGAGAACTATCCTTCTTTCTAGGACTTCAGATACGTCAAAGAAATCAATAAATTTTTATTTTTCAAACCAAGTATATTAGAGAAATGATGAAGAGGTTCGGAATGGAAGATTGCAAACCAGTTATCACTCCCATGAAAACCAGTTGCAAGTTGAGCAAAAATGATGATTCGAAGTCTACAGATCAGAGGCAATATAGGTCAATGATTGACAACCTACTATATGTGACAACATACGGACCAAATGTAATGCAGGCAGTTGGACATGTGGCACGATTTCAAGCAACACCAAAGGTATCACATGTATTAGCAGTGAAGAGGATTTTTATATATCTCAAAGGAACAGAGGAGTTTTGATTATGGTATCCAAAAGGAAATGATCTATCACTAATTGACTACACAGATGCAGATTGGGCAGGTTGTATTGATGACCGATGAAGAACCAGTGGAGCAACGTTCTACTTGGGTGAGTGTTTAGTACCATGGCTAAGCAAGAAACAATCATCAGTATCTTTATCTACAGCCGAGGCAGAGTATATTGCAACAACATCATGTTGTACATAGGTAATTTGGATGAAACAAAATCTGACAGATATACAAGTTGAGTATGATGAGCCCATTCCAATCTATTGTGATAATACAAGCACCATCAGTATCTCGAAGAACCCGGTGATGCACTCTAAGACAAAGCACATTCCAATCAAGTATCACTTTCTACGAGAGTTGGTTGCAGAAAATAACATCAGAGTTGAGTATGTGGGCACAAAAGAACAAGTGGAAAACATCTTTACAAAACCACTTCCATGGGAAGCCTTTGAATATCTTCGCCAAAGACTTGGATTTATTTCCACTCCAAAATGAATTATTTTTGAATGCTTATCTTATATGTCTTATATGTACACGAGGAAGCACCATAAGAGGACAGTTCAGTCAGGGGGAGCATCCTGGATGGAAAGATACCTTTTCCATTGATGACAAAGGGGGAGAGATTTATCAGATGCAGAGGACTGAGGCATGGTTCCAGGGGGACCAGATTTATCAGATGCAGAGGACAGATGCATAGTTCTAGGGGGAGCATGAGTGATATGATTTCAGTATTGCATCAGAGTGTTTCCATCAATGCCAAAGGGGGAGATTGTTGATTAAGGTTGGTTGTGATTGATGTCAACCCTTGAAGAAATCCCCACAACACAAAGGTTTGGGTAATGAACCCAAGATTGTTTGATGTAAATATGACTCATTATTGTCTTGTCATGGTTGATAAGAAGTAAATATGGATGAACTCCAAAGTGGTCCCCTTACAGTGAAAGCCCTCACGAGAAGACGCTTTGCAGAGTAAGATAACCCATGCCTAATTGTGGAATAATGAGATGAAGGATAGTGAATTTTTCAGGAAAAATATCCTAGATGGATAGTGCTTATCATGCCATTTCCGGTGGTATGTGGAACATCACATAACTCCTCACGATTAGAGAGTTATGACCATGTGAAGTTGGAGAAGCCAAGTTTGGGTAATGGACCCAAGTTTGTTTGATGGATAATGGTATTATTTTTGATATATTTGAAGGTAATACTATTATATATGGATAGTACATGTCATTCCATTTCTGGTGGTATGTGGAACGTCACATAACTCCTCACGGTTTGAGAGTTATGGCCTTACGAAGTTGCATGACCCTCATATGTCATCTAGAAGTCCCAAAAGGTCAAAGTAGTCAAAGTGGTTTAAGATTTTTTAGAAGTTAAATAATAAAGTGAAGTTACGAGTGTACTATAATTCAAAGTGAATACAAAATAAATTATTTAAATAATAAATTCAATGGAGAAATTAGAATTGGGTTAACCCTAAAATAAGGAAAGTGGGCAAAGTGACCTAGAAGATGTTTTTAAGGAAGCTACTTGGAGAGTATAAATAAGAGGAAAGGCTCTCTCATTTAAGAGACACTTGAGAATTATTGAATACCTATAGGTGTTTGAGGTAACCAAAGGATATATAAGCCTAATTTATGAAGGAAGGTGAAGAAAAGAAGGCCGGAATTCAAGGAAGGATAAATTCTTTTGATGATGCTTTCTAAGGTATGTTATTTACAGGTCATCTCACCATTTTTGCAATAACTTTTTTTATAGAATGATTCAGACCATGAAATTTCTATTCCATTGAGACAACATATCCAAGTATATGTGGTAAAAAAATCAGCTTGTGGGTCGTTGTATTTTTGGATTTACACTTCGTGAAAAATAAGGTTTGTGGCTAGTCCTGAAACTAGTCAAAAACAGGTGTTTCAGGTAGAAACGTCATAAATTCTTCATAACAGATCCAAATTCAGTAAGAAAAAATGTGTTGGTTATAGTACAGTCTGTATTATAATTTGTAACATTTTCAGATCGATTCAACAAATATTTCATGTGGGGCACGCTCTACAAGGTTGCTCTCTAGAATAAGCCAGAATTCAGCAAGGCATGCCATTTTTGCTATAAATCCTTTTCTGAGAGGTTCCAAGTAGTGACACCTGAAGGAATTGTATAAAACACACTGAATAACATTGTATATCAGTTTCATATCTTTATTCATTATAGGTACAAAGTTATGATTACTTCAAGTTAGGGTTGTTGACTAATCCAAAACTAGGCATGTGAGACTAAATAAAAGTTTGATGAAAATGCTAGTCTCTTGTTGTTAAAGTTAAGGAAGGTTTGCAGGAATGTGATCATATACACCAGGTCTATTACGGAGCTACAAATCAGATTTGGATGATGAAATTGATGAGGGCTTTTGGTTGAGGTACATGTTGAGTACATGGTTAAGACAAGTAGTTGATGAGTTGGCACATACATAAGGTGTATAGTTGATGATGTTGGTACACATTGATGAGTATTTGACACATGATTGGTACATACTTGGTACATGGTTGGATGCACTTGTTTACGATACATGTTGATTACAGGTTGGTGCATGGTTGATGCACTTGTTTATGGTACAGGTTGAGGTACATGTTGATGCATGGTTGATGCATGGTTCAGATTTATTAGTACAGGTTTACAATGGTATATCTCACAGTGATAGTGTGACAATGGCTTCATCATTCTACTTCTACTTCAGGGCGGTTGGACGGGGCAAGGACAGGTGGTTGTAGCCACCTTCCAGTTGTAGTCGGAGAACATAGGAGGTTGTAGCCTCCTTCTGGTTGTAGCTAGATAATTGGGGAGCTGGAGCTTCCCTCAGGTTGTAGCCTGAGAAACTAGGGGGTTGGAGCCTCCTTCCAGTTGCAACTGGAAAACAAAGGAAGTTGGTGCTTCCAATGAATGTAATTCTTCAAGACATATAAGAAAAAACATTCTGTGATTTTCTACCACTTTGGGTTTCCACGTAAAACACTGGTGTACTGTGTATGTGTATGATTGTTCATTTGTTCATTGCTCATTATTGGATGATAATTATAAATTGACATAACACTTGGATTATTTGGTTAAAAAGGATTAAATTGCTCTATTACTGAATCACCCCCCCTCTCAGTAATCCAACAGTTGAGAACATTAATAAAATACTCAGGATAATCATGGAATCTTCGGAGATTGCTATAGAGGCAAATGTCATGACAGTAAGGATCTGTTCCCATAATGAATTTTTATAAAATGATTTACAAAATGATGGACATTTTTATAAAAATGCAGTGAGTACCTTTGTGGCAAGAATATCAAGCATGGATGAGCTTACAAGGTGGAAGAAATATTTTCTTTTTAAAAATATATTGAAACAAATACGGGTTGGTTGGCTTGGGAGGATAGATACCCTCCGAAAATTGATCGCCACATGTGACACTCCTGAAGGAAGGAGAGGTACATTGTTTCTAAAGGTGGGATAATGTGAAGGAACTCAAAGGCCTGCCTAGCTTCAATGTTATTGACTAGGGATCAGATGGAAGCATAATTGGATATACTAAGAGTCGTGTGGGGAACATAATTTGATGACCTCGGGAATTTTCCAGAAGGCAAAAATCGATGTTGGCTAGTCAGTTTCATGAACGAGAATGAAGACCACACATCTATTGCACAACAACAACATGTCACATTGAAAGGTATTGAAGATGAGTTGTCGGGGGTTAGGTTAAACATGACATAACAGTAGCATTGTTATGTAAGTATATTCAAGAAGGGATAAAGGGTGCATTAGAAGCAATGACTAACCCACCATGATATTAAAGATTAAAGAAACAATTATGATAGTTCTGGTTCATATGTGGCTTCTTATTTAAAGAATCAGGAGGAAACGAGAAATGATGAGAACCACCATCCCCTACTTCCATTTTTGTGAGTATAAGTCTTGTTTGAAGCATTTCCTTTAGTTTTCTTCTTTCTCAGTCTGTAATCATCTAGTCTTGTTATTTGAATTTTGTTCGTGTGCAAGATGATTTATGTCTGCTTACTTTTGTCTTCCAGGTTGCCTCTATTTAATATATAGTCCATAGAAGATTCATACCAATTGAATAGGACAAACACATTTCTTATTTTCTCATTTAAGTATCATGAATACTATGTAGTGCCAATTTTGCACCCATCTTATTTGATATTGAATAGAACATTTATACCTATTATTTGATTTAAACTCCATAGAAATCTATTTTAGGAGCTCATGACTTTTGTGGTTTCTGACTTTTATTAAAGCATGAAATATTGAGTATGTGTCTCATTTACATCCTTATGATATAAATGGTACAAAATCATTTAAAGTTCTCTTGAAAGGACCATCCATGTTGCTTTATGTTCTGTGTGTCTTGCTTCAAATGTTTTTCTTTTTCTTGCTATGATATGGGAAATGTTTATGGTGGGATGAACAAATTTTCTTGTTTTCCTTGTGTCAAAATGGTTACCACAAAATCTTTTATCTTTATGTGCTTTCACTTCATGTTCCACTCACAGTCATTAAATGTTTGGTGAATGACAATCCAGTGATTCAGAAACATAATATAATTGTTATCCAAGTGAGGAATGGAGGAGCACCACCTCTATAAAAACGTAGAGGGTATCTCCATTCCCACGAGAATACCCTATGAAGTTGACCCTTGTCCTTCACAGGAAAAGAGATTAACATGACCTTGAAAGATAAAATGCAATAAGACATGTGTGTCATTCTAT
>JASDQU010214396.1:0-12195 GCA_032191745.1 Picea mariana | reverse complement strand
CTTTTTATGAGGTTTTTCTATGCTATATTGATATTTGGTTCTTAACATTGTCGGTCTCAGACTGAACATTGGAAGAGTTTGTCTGTGTCGTTGCAAGAGGTAGTGAAACATCAATGGGACCCAAAGGGTGGAATCCCAACCCCACTTGAAATGGGATGTGGCCGATGGAGCTATGGAGAGCCATTTTGTAACTGTGTTGAAGATAGGGGAGACTCTCATCCTCATGTACATAGATGCTTAGAGTTTTACATGCACAGGATGTGCACAATCATCCGATTGACGACCTATGTTTGGTAATTTTTTGGGGGGTGGAAAGCAATGTATTTAGTGAGCTTGGTATCCAACAGTAACCAGGGACTTGACCAAAATGTGTCGAGGAACATGTTGTCCTGGTTGGATATGATGGTCTATGGTATCCCAAAATGGACCCACACTCGTTCAAAGAAGATCTTGGAAGTATATTCCATTGTGATATTATTCTTGCGGGTTGTGAGTCTGGCCATCCTCGAAAACTAATAAATGACCAAAAAGACAAAATCATTTCCTTGCTTGGTGGACGAAAGGCCAGACATGTAATCCATCGAGATGGATTCCCAAGGCTTATCAGGAGTAGGAAGAGGGGTGTATAATACTTTCTTATTGATGGTTGGCTTGGCAATGGCACATGTAGTGCAAGATCTAATATACTTGTTGACGTCATGTCAAAGTTTTGTCCAATAAAAATGTTTTTGTAGAACGTCCATTGTTTTCTCCACACCAACATGTCCTTCCATCCAACTGTAGTGGGATTCCCAGATCATATTTTCATGCTCTCTTGTAGGAACACAAAGATGTCCCAAGTGGCATAATAGTTCATCTTGAATGTGAAAATTGGTGACATTCACTCATGTACCCAAGAGATGATAGGTGGTGGTGAAGTCCAAATCTTTCTAATAAATTTAGGGTCACTCAGATTCCTCATGTACATAGGAATGGAGCACAGTGGTGAGTGCAGCCATGGGAGGTCAACTAAGGTAGTCAATGACACGATTTGTTCTCCCTGTCTTATACTTGATGTTGAGATGGAACTGTTGTAGCTAGGTGGACCACTTTTGATGACAGTCATTCTACAATTTCATCTGTGTGTGTATGAACTACATAGGATTCTGATCAGTGTGGATTCTCATCTCCTCTCCCATAATGTAATGTTTCCATTCAAAACAGGCTTGTACAATGGAATCAATTTTCTTGTCATAGTTGGGGTATTTGCAAATAGTATCTGAGAGTGTCTCACTATGGTATGCTACTAGATGACCAAGATGAGTGAGAATTATGCCTACAACATAGTCATATGCATCAGTCTCAATTTCGAATGATTGTTTCATATCGGGAAAGGAGAGTAATGGAGATGAGAACAAGCGATGGTTCAAATCCTCAAATGCGCATTGTTGTTCCTTCCCCCACATGAACATTTCCCTACCACTACCCTTGGTCACTTGGATGAGGGGCCATGCAATATGAGATAATCCCAACACGAACTATCGATAGAAGTTGGCCAGTCCTAAGAAGATCTGAAGCTCGATTAGTGTAGTAGAGGTTGGCCAGTCATGAATGACTTGGATCTTAGATGGATCAACATGTACCCCATGCTCATCAACAATGTAGCCCAAGTATTGGAACCTGTTCATGTCAAAGGAGCATTTTTCCAAGTTGGAATATAGCTTGTGTTGTCGTAGAGTGCTCAAAACTTGTTGAATATGTCATATGTGCTCTTCCCAATTTCTACTAAAGATGAGGATGTCATCCAAATATACCACCACAAAATATTTGGTGAAGGGTCTCAATACATCATCCATCAACCTCATGAAAGTGGTTGGTTCATTTGTTAAGCCAAAGGGCATGACCAACCATTTGAAGAGACCTTATTTAGATTTGAAAGTTGTCTTCCATACATCAGTTGGTTTGATGGGAACCTAGTGGTAGCTAGACTTTAGGTCAATATTTTTGAAGAACGTTTCCCCCTTGAGTTGTTCAAGAAGGTCATCAATCCTGTAAATTGGGTATTGGTTCCTGACTCTGATTTTGTTTAATGCTTTGTAATCAATGCAGAGTCATGAGGAGTCAGGTCTAATGTGCCCCTTTCGAAGAAGCTCTTGAATCTGACACTTGATTTCATCATTTTCCAGCAGCGACCAACGATAGACTCGTCCATTAGGAAGAGGTGAATTGGGGGTTAGATCAGTTATATGCTTGACTTGGCAGTGCATCTATACTCCGGTGGGTGAGTAGAAGATGCCTCTATACTCTTCCACAATCCTTTCGACTTACTTATGTTGCAAAGACAGGATCTCTGTAGAGGCCAAGGATGTGGCAACAATCTTATGCTTACTGTAAGCATGGATCACAAATAAGACAAACTTCCCAGTCTGTGAAATGACCTTACTTCATTTCTTAGTAGATATTAAATAAATAGAAGTATGTGACACTACCTATGGTATCCTGTACAATTGTCTACCCAAAGTAATAATAACACTTCGAGATCTAGACTCATACATAGCATGACACTTCCACAAATATGGTTTTCCTAAAATAACATCACAAAATTCAAGGGGAGCAATATCACACAATACCTCATCTTTGAAATGCTTGATTTTGTAGGGAAGACGATAATGTTGGCTGACACAAAGATCTCTTCCTTGGCGAATCCAGTTGATGGTGTAGAGTTGCGGGTGTGGTGTTTTCAATAGGTCTAATCACTTGATGACCTTTGTTGAGATCAAGTTCTTCTGACTGCCGTTATTGACAATGAAATGGAGCAGATCCTCCTTTACCCACATTTGTGAGTGAAAGAGGAGTTCCCCTTCCTCTAGTTCTTCTGGTTCGATTGGATCGACTTTGGTGGTAGCAACAGTGGCACTAGGTTCAACATCGATAATCCGCTTCCCTCCTATATTTGATTCAGAGTGAGAATCGACCTCGGACTTAGACTCCTTCAGATTGACCATGAGTGACTTCTTGGAGCAAAATTCTTCAATGTTGTGCCAAGGGATTTTATGGTATTCACACCATTTTCTCATGTCCTTCTTCGTATTTTCATTTCCTTTCTTACATTGTGGCTTGGACTGGTTGTCTTGAGAGTAGAAATATTTTTTTTTTCCCTTTCTATGTGCTTTGGGGCCGCCTTTTCCATGCTTCAGCTGTGAGGATTTTGCAGATCCAAACTCTCGCCTCTTCTTCTTAAATTTATGCTCAATCTTGACAGCATATCTATAAGTCGTACCTAATGAGGCGATGTCCAGAAACTCCATTTTTGTTTGAATGTATCTATGAAAAAATCCACGATATTTGAGCACCAGATGTCGCTCAGAGTCTTTGATACCCAATTTGGTGCACAGGTTCTGAAAAATATTGGTGAAATCTCGTACTATCTGGTCCCTTTCTTGACGTAGGGTGGTCCATCTGGTGTACTGGTCCTCGTAGCTTCGAACAAGGTAGTATTTTTCTTTAATGGAATCCTAAAAGGAATCCCATGTAGGGGAAACCACAAATATTGTAGATTACTCTATGGCCCTTTCCTCTGAGTAAGTATCCCACCAATCCTTAGCATGGGGGACGACCTTGAGGAGTGAAAAAGTAATATTTTCCCTATCAAAAAAATTGTGGATGGGAAAATACCCTTTGAGTAGATTCAACCATTTATCCACAACATCTACATCTATCAGTCCTTCAAATAATGAAATATCAAAATTTACTTGTATCTTGAAGGGGGTTGCATGGCTACTTGATGAAAATGCTTCTCTTGTGCGAAACTGCCAAAGGACCTGCGCAAATTTGTCCATCATTTCGTTCCATTGTCACGTGAGGGATTACTCAAGAAACATTTTAAAAGTATCTCCTACTCCATCATATTTATTTTTTTCCCCCATGGGTTGTTGTCGGGCTCAGCACGACCAATCTTGCAACAACTCGGTTGGTTCGAGTCCCAACTTCTTGTACCTAGATCTTGCCGGGGACATGCACGAAAAAAAATAAATGAAGAGCATACCGCTGTGATACCACTAATCCAAATTTAGGAGAGGAACAAATTGATTAACAAACTGAATACAATAAGCACATAGATATGAAGAACAACACAGATATCCAATGAAAAATATCTTCTATTAAATATATGAAATATGTTAAAACTGTAAAACTGCAGAACTGAAACACTTGCTCGAATGGTGGTAGTTATCTCTGAGAAGAGATGTTGTTGCTACATGAATCCATATGAGTAGATTGATTACAATGAATCTCCAGTGTTCTTTTTGATATTACTCATGAATTCCAAAACCCTAGACATCCAAAACCTAACCCTAGGATATGAAATGCCAAAATTTATGTTGGCCACTATGGGTAAGTTGGTACCTCAACTCCCCGGGGTCGTAAAGTTTTCATATGACCTCCATTTTAGGCATGTGATAGCCCATTAGAAATTTCTTTTAGATGATTTCACATTATGCTGTCAAACTCTGACTTCGTCTACAGGTTGACTATGGCAAGCCAAAAAAACACTATTTAGGGCCCTAAAACGGCCCTGGAAGTACAACAAGATGTGTTGACATGAAAACATACAAAATAAGCCATTTGGATTAGGCGGGAGGCCACCAACATTCACCTGGAATATGTGTAGGGATTTATATAGCCCCAGAAGTGTAGAACCAACAGTTATAAATAAGTACAGAAGAACGTGTTGAACTAAAAATTGTCAAGAGGAGCTAGTTGGAATAGACGGATGACCACCAATATCCACCTGGATCAGATTCATTCATATTTTGCCTTATGCATGCACACTAATACATATATTTAATCATCCATTCATAATATAATCATTGACAAAAATTAAAATTACAAGAAACATCACATAGAACACAGGATTTACCGTGGTACACCCCCTCCTGGGGCTACATCCACAAAGATTTGGCTTCTCTGCTCTTCTATTTAATCTGTTGGAAAATATGGCACTACACACATTACATATTCAATCATACAATCATGATGAGGTTAAGGAACCTCTGTGAGGTGAAATATATCACACCAAGTTCCTCATCTTGTGACCTAACCCTCAAAATATAGCTTATTTGACCCTTCTATGACCTTATTACCACAATTATCAATAACCAATAATGACTGAACATCTACCAACCACAACCTAGACCTCCTAGGTTATTATTTATACTATTTTATAGCATTATAGTTGTTACAATCCTTATCAAAAACCCTAACCCTATCATGGTTAGGCTTTCCTGCCTCCTCGCCATGTCTCTTTTCCTCTTGTATGTTGTTTTTCCTTCTTTTTCTACATGTTGTTTTCTTGCCACTTGTTGCATATGCTCCAAAATTAGGTCTTTCCTTCCAAAAATAGGTATTTCCTCAAAATAGGTTTGTGCCCAACATGCCTCCAACACTGACATGTGGCTCTTCCTAAGCCACTTAGTTGATGCACACTCCCTGAACAGCCTATGCCAAGCTATCAAATTTTCCTTCTAATTCTTCCCCTTTTTCTCTATTCTGTGCAGCTTTCCCGTTGAGATCTTCTATCCTCTGCATTGTAATATTTTCCTTGAGAGACTTTGTGCTCTAAGCATGATCCAGATCCATTATTTTCTTTTCCTTCTCCAGTTTCACAATTATTTGCGTTGCTTTCTCTTGGAGAGGTTCTAACTGGGATTTCCTGGTCTTCTTTTTATTGTGCACAATCTTCAATTCTGTCTACAAGGTCTTCATCTCCCATGTGCCCTTCACTCACTCTGTAATGCTCATGGGATTTTTTCGTTGCTTCATCTCCTAGATTGTAGTGTTGATTTCCTCCTCTTGTTGGTCTAGTTATTGGACCCTATCATCTTCCTCCAATGTCATCCATAGTTGCATGGTCCTATCAAAAAATTGTGTGATCTTTTCAACTTCTTTCTCCATCATCTCCACTTGTAGGGCTTCCTGTTGTTCCCTTTCATCCATAACTTTAGGAGGAGTAGTTGGGTTTAATTTTTCTTTTAAGTTCCTTGATCTCCTTCTTGTAGTCCTCTATCATCTGCGTGATGATTTGGATATACTCTTCTAGCTTTCTCATGACTACCTGCACGCTATTTGCAATTCTTCTGAAGACTTCCTATAACTTCTACTCTAGGTTGTCTATGCATTTCTCCTCTTCTTGTGTCTGTATATTTACCTTCTTGACCACTAGTTCTAGTGCATCCTTTCCATTTCTGGTTTCTTGCAATTCTATCACGTCTGTTCTACTGTGTGATTGCACTTTTTTCACTTCCTGTGTGACACTAGCTTGCGACTTATAGTGCCTTTGTTGGTATTTGAGATAGTACCAACTGTACCTGCGCCAAGTATTTGAGTTGCATCTGAGTTTTGGCCTCTTCAGCCTGCAACATGTCTGTTGTTATTTGGAAGCTAGGACTTGCTTGTGCTATGGTCTGGATAATGTCTTCTTCATTCTGCACGCTCCTGTCCTCGACTTTTGTTGCTCGGGGGATTGGTTTTGTTCCCCTTTCATTCGTTTGCACTGCTTGTATCTTCTCTAAGACCTGTTTAATATCATCCAACTCATTAAATAACCTTCCTCTTTGGTTCTCAACCTATTAAAACTCCTCTCTTGCATGATCATGTACTCTCTCTGCGAAAATATCGACATCATCCTTGGTTTGTATATTCTGGGGTTTTCTTATGGGATTTGGCCTTCTTGTGTGGCCCACCTGTGTGTATGATTGGTCACTTAGGTGGCCTTGTCTCTTACGGGGAAGTTTTCGATGGGTTTCCTTGTGTCATTATGTCCCCCATTCCTTGTTCTTCTTGCATTGGGGCACTATCCTTATTTCCTTTCTGCGCATCCTTCTTTGGATCATTGCCCTTCTTTTGTGTTTTAATTTTTTTACTGGGCTTCCCTTGTTGTGTTGGTTTCTTAGATGTTGTGCTTCCCTGTGCAGGTGTCTTGGAAGACCCTGCTTCTACTTTTTTTCCTTTTGGCATTTCCTTGGTAATGACTGGGATCTTCCAGTCATCTTGACAATCTCTCATTGTCATTTCAACTTCCTCTGCATTAATGTAGAATCGAAGTTCAAGTCATTCTTTCTATAGATCCATGCGGTCTTGGATCCACATGTTGTGTCACGTATGCCTAAATTTGGATACCCCTTGATATTGCGCGACCACTTCTGGAGTGATACTACAAGTGTTGGATATGCTATATTGTAT
The DNA here is from genome assembly GCA_032191745.1 of Picea mariana. Taxonomy (NCBI): domain Eukaryota; kingdom Viridiplantae; phylum Streptophyta; class Pinopsida; order Pinales; family Pinaceae; genus Picea; species Picea mariana. The sequence goes on along the minus strand of JASDQU010214396.1, from coordinate 4,977 downwards.
GTCACTGAGATACCGAGAAAAATTGTTCGCATTGACACTTCTTCTCTTCGGGTCCGAAGTGCTTCCCATTGACATGTATCATGTTTCACGATAGCATCCTACTCTATCACAGAAGTATGATTAGGGATGCTCCTTCCATCCTATTAAGGATATCAGGATCATGAGCCAGGAGTAGTGGAACTATGTTCCAAATCTTGTGCATCCTTGCAGTCGTCTAGGAACAGGTTCAGTAATTATGGGGCCCAACTAAGCATGGTGTCGTATGCACACTGTGTTGTTGTTGTGACAACCCCTGTTGGGACCTCCTCCTTGCAACATTTGCGTAGTATCTTACATGCCATTAATCTTGTGGCCATCCTGGTGGCTATGTCACTAATCCATTTTATGATTTTTTCATCGGAGCCTCTTTCCATCCCATATGTCTTCTTCATTTCTTCTGTGAGAGCCTTCTCTATGGTTTTATAGTCTAGGTACTGCATAAGAAACTCACCATTTTATGGTAGGCATGTGATAAATTCAACGCGTTATACATTGATTGAGACAGGTTCTTCCAACCATGAAAATCCTCCATGGAGGACCGCCATCAACTGCTTGATGCATTTGTTCACCTCTTTCCCCCTATCGAAGTGGGGAATCTCTAAAAAATTCAATATCCATGTGTTTTTCGGGCCTTCCGCCCATTGCTTTGGCTGCAGTATTAGATCTCCAAATGGTCCTATGCCTAGACTCTCCATCTACACATGTTGTGAAAATTTTGGGAATTTTTTGGTGTCAGAAACATCATGGCCTGCACCCCCTTTGGAATGCACGGTAAAACAATCAAGGGATCGGGCTTCTTGTGTGGGGACCATGCGATGGGTTGTTTTCCCTTTCTCTTTACCGATGCACTAGAGGTCCCAGCCTCCAGTTCTCTGTATTCCCCTCCTTAATCTTATTTCCCTTTGATGTATTCAATCTTTACTTATTTCTGTTGCACGGGCCTCACCACAGGTTGTGGTCTTGGCCCCCTAGACTCTCTCCTTTCACTATCACCACCATTCATTTTGTGGGTTGCTTCATCCTTGGAAGTTTGTTGTGGGTTTCCTGTGTATAATGGTTTGTGTCTTGTTTGGGCTGCGTTTCCACTTTATATAGGGTGTCATAAGTGCCCTAAATCTTCTCAAAGAATCTTATTTGGTTGTTATTAATGCATTTAAGATTTTCGAGTACGCTTAGTTTAGTTTCATAAATGCCCAATTCGGGCCTTTTTACCCCGACAACTTGTTTTTTATTTTCCTATTGTTGGCCCCTTTTTATGGTGCGTTGTACATTTTCGGTGCACCATACGTTTCTATTGTGAATTTCCCTTAGTGAACAGTGTTTGCTTCTTGTCAACCATATGTTGTGTGTGGTCAATTTTTTTCTTTTTTTTCACAATGATTCAAATATCGGTTGCACACGATATTTCTCAATATTTTGTATTTTCTTTCTTTTCTACTTGTTTCTTCCTTTTTCTTCATTTTCTACTTTTCTCTTCCATTTTATGATATTTCTTTCCTAATGTATACTATGGTACACTATATACATACCTTTCTCATTGCGCTATAAATTTTAAGTGCTAGTAGGTCGATTGGCCCTGTATAGTTTTAGTTGACTACCATTGATCATTCCTTTCAGTTATGTTCCTCCCAAGTCTTTTAGTTGTATAGTTCCCCCATCTATGACAGTATGTACTTCATATGGCCTTAACCAATGCATTCTAAACTTACCAGGATGTTGGAAAAATTTGTTGTCATAGAGAAAGACTAGGTCTCCCTCCTTAAAACTCTTCCTTTTAATATGTTTGTCATGCCAGGATTTGTCTCTTTCTTTCTATACTTCCTAGTGAAATTCTGCTAGAATCTTTTCCTCTTCCACTTCCATTAATTGAATTAACCTTTCATGTATTGAGCCCCTTTTTGTCATGTTCATAATTGTTTATACGTGTAGTCTGGGTACCAAACATTCTAATGGTACTACTGCTTCATGCCCATACACCAATATGAATGGTGTATGTCCTATCAACTTATTACATGTGGTCCTATATGCCTCTAGTACTGCAGGTATCTTCAAGTCCCAATCGGGTATGATTTTAAGGATGGAAATTTGTTTTAAAATGTAGAAACCTTGGCAAATCTTACTAATCCTTCAGATGCCAACTATAAATGTTTGGTGATATTTTTGTAAAAATATTCAAATGTATAAGGATTTTATATAGATTTTATAAAATTTTAGCGATTTGTAAGGTAAAATAATTTTATCCTATAGAATTTGGGCGAATCATTTTTAAAATAACGAATCTCGTTTTTGGAAAAACCATGGAAAATTATCCCATGAGAGAAATTTAGCCCCTATAATCATCCATGGTCCCAATCATCCCTTTTGACATTGCATATTTTAGTCAGAGCATTTTCCAAGATCTTATTGAAATCTTTTATTGTTCCATTTTCCTAAGGATGATATGGTGTACTCTTATGGTGATAGACTTCAAACTCCTTAGTCATATCCCTTACAGTATAATTGATAAAATGAGTGCCTTAGTCACTCATCAGAATCTTGGGACATCCAAACCTAGTGATCACTTTCTCAAACAAGAAGTGTGTTGTTGTCTTAATGGTACAATGTTTGACTGGTGTTTCTTATGCCCATCTTGTTAAGTATTCAATCATAGTAATGATATATCTAGCTCCTGACCTTTTTGATGGTGGATTAATAGGTCTCACAGATTCTATTTCCCATTTTTCAAATACCTTCAGAGTCACTTGTGGTCTTAGAGGCATCTCATCCCTTCTGTTGGGTTTTCCAACCCTCTGACAAACATCACTTTTCTGGAAATATTCCTTATCATCTTTATGGACTGTTGGACACCATAATCCTATGTGCAATACCTTTTGTGTAGTATCTTTGCCTACATAGTGTCCTCCAGCTATACCTCCATGAGATTCTACCAAAATATTGGTCCTTTCATGTTCCAATACACATATTATCAAAATTCTATCTGTGCCCATTTTTTATAAATGTCCTACAATAAGTTGATAGTCTACAACTCTAACTACCATATTTTTCTTATGTGCAATGTTGAAATCTTATGGCGCAACCCCTATAGTTAAGTATTCAATAATATTAGAGAACTATTCATCAGCTACTTGTACTAAAAATAGTTGTGCAATAGGGAAGTTGTCTTTCAAGTAAGTAAGTTCTTATCCATTAGTTACCCTTCGTAGGTGGTCGGGTCCTGCATTCATCTTCCCTGGTTTGAATATTACTTCGAAATAAATTTCTTGGAATAAGAATAGCCATCTATAGATCCTCCCCCCCAACAATGGCTTGTTGACTATATATTTAAGGGTAGAATGGTATGTGAACATTTTAAAGTGTTTACCCAGTAAGTAGTGCCTAAAATTATGAAGTGCATATACCATGGCTAGGACTTCTCTTTCTATGGTGTTATAATTATGCTCTGATTCTGATAACTTTCTTCTTGCAAAAGCTATCGGATGGTCTAAATCCCCTTCTCTTGGTTGCGTTGGAATTGCTCCAAGTGTTATGGAAGATGAATCTACATGCACATGAAATGTATTTTTCCAGACTGGGAATACTAGGATAGGTGTTATGACCATATTTTATTTTAAGGTATCCAATCCTTGTTGACATTCCTCATTCCACAAAAATATGGTGTCCTTCTTTAACAATTTTTCCATTGGTGCAGTAATTTGTGCATACCCCTTTATAAATTTCCTGTAATAACCTGTATGTCCCAATGTTTCTCTTAAATTGCACACTGACTTTGGTGGTGGTAAATTTACAATGACTGAAACCTTAGCAAGGTCCACTAGTAAACCTTGTTTACATACTATATGTCACAACAATATTCCAAAAGGTGTACCAAAAATTCATTTCTTGATATTCAAGTATATCTGACATTGTCTGCATATTTCCAACATCAGTCTTAGCACTTCTACATGATATTTTAATAGACTATACACAGTCCAGTCATCCACGTATACTTCTATAAACTGATGTATGAATTCCTTAAAAGTAGCTATGACTGCTCTTGAAAATATGGCTCGTGCGTTCTTAAGCCCAAATGGTATGACTGTATATTGGTAGGATCCCCATTCTGTAGAAAAATTAGTCTTCTACCTGTCCTCTGGAGCTATTTTGATMTGATGGTAACTTGATAATCCATCTGTGAATGAATATGCTTCCTGGCCTTTGACATTCTCTAAGACATCATATGTAAAAGGGGTACGGAAAGGGTCATGTAAACAAGCATCATTGAGTTTCCTCAATTCTATAGAATTATGTATCCCCCCTTGTTTCTTTTCTTGGACTACCATAGGAATTATCCATTCACATTATTCTACTGGTTCTATGATACCAACTTCCAACATTCTATCAATTTCTACTTTCACTTTCTTCTTATATATTGGATTCAATCTGTAAGGTCTCTGTTGTGCCTGTTTCATCACTTGGGTGAGAAAAACAATGGCACTTGCATGCCTAGTTGGGCCTGCTAGACAATACAGAAGTTAGTGAGTGGGTTAAAAAAACCAAACACATGTAGTAAACAAATAAAAAAACTAAAACAACTAATGAAATAAAAACTAGAATGCATAAGAAACTTTAGAACCATAAACAATCAACCAATGACCAAGATTATGCCACCAATGGATAACTATATTATTTGGAAAAACACCGTAGAGAAAAATCAGGACTTATGGGTCCCCTCTTCCTCCTTGGGAGGGCTCTTGAATTCCCTAATGGAGATCTCTTCTTACAATGGATGAAAAATTGCAAATGATGAAGAAAATCAATGCCTATTCCCTCAAGAGGTGAGTGGAATGGCCTATTGCAATGGTGCTTGAATACTCCAAGAAGAAAAGAGGATTCTGTTGAGGGGTCCTACATCCCTTTAACTCAACAACAGGAAACAAACCTGCCACCGAGGCCCAATTA
>JASDQU010214395.1:0-11244 GCA_032191745.1 Picea mariana | reverse complement strand
TATCCGAAGATTAGGTCAATCCATTCACTTTAAAGTGCCTCAACAAGAGGTTTAGGGTTTCTGCAACTGCACCTGCTAGTAACCCTAGCTGCAGTGTCTTGGAAGTTGCTTCTGCTAGTAACCCTAGCGGCAGCTCCTCAACGAGCTCAATATCCTAGCGGCTATGTTTCCTTCCAGCGTTTAGACTGACTGAAGGAGGCGTGGGCCCATAACCTGTTAGAATATAGAAGATAGTGTGCTCGTTTTACCATTGACGATACCCTCGTCACCCAACCATAGGCCTAAGCCACCCTCCGAGCACCTTAACCTTGATTGAGAATTACTCCAGAAGCAAACCCTAGGCTAGATAGCCAAACAAGTTGTAGCGCATCTTCCTCCAAGGATAGCGCACCAACAATAGCTGATCAGATAGTCCAAACCCTAGCCAAGAGATAGTCCAAGCTCATACTGAAAACTAGCTGCTGCTGCTGCAGCTGCAACTGCAGCTCTCCTCCACATGTGAGCACCAAACTGGGAACTGCAGTGCGCACCAAACTGAGAACTGCAATTCTGAGATGCTGTCAAATGAGAACTGGCGCCCTGTATTTATACTGGTTCTGCCAGATTTGTTGGGGCCGACTTCTCCTTTTGGATATGTGTCTGTTCAGTATATTATTATTATTTCTGGCCGACTTCTTCTCTTGGAGGCTAATAACCTAATATAAATTATCTTCTTGAGCCGACAAGACTTCTAGGGTTATTAGCCAACTCATTAGGGTTTTCTCTTGCTTTCCGGAGTCTCCTATTCTCGTCAGGTTCACATGTGGAGGTAAATACCTCCCGCAGCTACCATAATATTAACATGTATGACACTTGGAGCACATCCAAGTGGGGTCTCTCCTCTTCCTCATCTATAAAAGAAAGCTTCTCCTCCTCATTTCATCATCAATTCTTAGAGAAAGTCTATTATGCCAAAATTTCTCCCATTATTTTCCCTCTCTCTCTCATTTTCTCATTGTAAATCTTGCTTCAAGTACTTGTAGCAACATTTTGTAGATAATAAAGGAAGCTTTGGAGGATCTATTGTGTGCATTGGGAGTCTTCTTGATGCTCTTCATGGTGTTCTTGTGAGGTGATATTGTGCATTTTATTTCTTGTATTTTCTTGCTTTCACTAGTTTAACTTGGAGACCCAAGCAAAGTATTTTGCTTGGTAATTAGTAGTAGTATTACTATTAGTTTTGTGGTAGTTTCTTTCAAGCCAAGCAAAGTATTTTGCATGCTTTTTAGATGCTCTCACCTCCTTGTGCCTTGTGTAGCAAGAAGTATACTTATTTGCAAGTCACTAGAGGATTGGAGGAGTGACTTTCAAAGTGGGAAACTCACTCATTCAATTAACCAAAGTTTCCATTATTTTTCTCTTCTAGTATCCACCATTTTCTTCTCTTTCATAAGCATTCTTTTCCTCTAGAATAATCATTTAAAAACTCACTTTTATATTCAGATTTCTCTATTTAAATTTATGTTTCATTGAGCTAAAAGAAGTTAACAAGATTCTTGGTTTTTGTAGCATTTTCTAGCAAATATGGTTTGCTGATTTTTATGCAGATTTTCAACAACAAGGAGGAGGTGCTACTTGTTTTGAGCCCCCAAGGCACTCAAAAGGTTTTTTAAAGTTGGGATATCAAATCCCCTTTCATCTTCTTCTTCTAAAGCATTGTAAGCAACCCAAGAGAGGCTCTTGGGCTTGCCTTCTCTCAAGTAAATACAAAAATCTGATATTGTAATAATTTAGGAAATATTGCCCACACCTTGCAAAGAGATTGACCTAAGCCATCCTTGCAAAATCGTGAAGGCTAGAGTTACATTTATTTTCCTTGCATTTCTTTTATTACACCCACCTTGGCCAAAACGGTAGGCTAGTCCTCCACTTGTGCCATTGTTGTGGGGTTGCTCTTTAAATTTCCAAGTCATTTTAATTCTTTTATTACACCCACCTTGGCCAAAATGGTAGGCTTTTCCTCCACTTGTGCCATTGTTGTGGGGTTGTTTTTGCTTTCCAAAGTCATTTAAATTCTTTTATTACACTCACCTTGGCCAAAACGGTAGGCTTGTCCTCCATTTGTGCCATTGTTGTGGGGTTGCTTTTGCTTTCCAAGTCATTTAAATTATTGCAAAAGTAATCATATTTGTGTTTCATCTCTGCCCTGTAATGTCCCCATTTTGGGACATTATAACATTACAGAGTGTTATGCCTACTAGAGTAGCCAGATAGGGGTGACAAAGAGTTCAAGACATATTGAGGGTTTTTGTTGGGCCCGAATTGCATCGTTCATCATCAGGATCCATTCGGCATAGCTTGGCTTTGGTTTCGTTGCATTCCGACGATTTCCGTAATTTTGAATTATTATGGGTCATATCTTAATTAAATTCACTAAGAAGGTCATAATGGGCATATTACTTGGAGAAACCTCTTAGTGTAATAGCTCATCGGAATCGAGAAGAAGAACATTCCAGGATAAGATGATGAGAAGTGACTTTCAGTGGCCGAAGAAGCCATAAGGATGGATAAATCACTTTTTAGAGGTAAAATGGTTAATTAATTAATTAATTAAGTGATTTATTCAAGGAATAATAAAATAAAATAAAAGTCACTTGGAGGGAAAAGGTCAACAACGAATTAGGGTTTCGGGAAGCTATAAAGGAAGGGTAAAGCAACCTAATTAGGAATTATGATATGATTTGATGTTGAGATATTTGTAGAAGAGGAAATCGGCCCCCTTGTTGTTTTGTGGATTTCTGGAGGAAACCACCACCCTTGATCAGTTTCAGTGTTGAGAGACACACCCTAGCCTATTGGAGATACCATCCAGGTATTTCACCGTGCATTACAGTGTCCAGTTCAGTCATTGTGCAGCTCAGCCAGTGACAGCGCAAGTGTTTGAGAGAGGATTTGTGCGGCCGCTTGTGACAATTCAGATTTGGCCGATTCCTTTCGACCCATTAGAGAGCTGGCCAAGGTGCACCTATTGAGCCATCTATCATCAGTTTTCGATGGTGGAATCTTTCGGAAAGCAAAAAACAGTCATTTAGGGCACAGCACCAGAGGAAGCACATTTGGGGTTCCAGGGGACATTCCGAGGTAGATCTGAGGAATCCCTTTCGACCCACTATAGAGGAGACTAGGACGATCGTTGTGAGCTATACATCATCTGATTATGCCGATGGAATCACTAGGGTGCACTCATTGAGCCCAGGAGGTGCGCAAACCCCCAGGGGGTGAAATTCGAAGCTCCAGAGGTCGGATCTTCAGTCTGACAGTCATCGGGATCAGTCGAGAGGCCAGGGCGCATCTTTTGAGACAGTTTCCAACTCATTCCGACGGGTATCGCCATCAGGGCGAGTTTTCCAGATTCTACCACAGTTACTGTGAGCTGCCTGACTGTTTTTTGTCGATCTATCCGTGCATGCGCAGACCAGCACCCATTCTTCTGATTACAAGTATTTCTTATCAGTTATTTTATATTCCAGTGACGATCCATGAGATTTAACTGACGATTATCATATTTGCTTCCAGTTATTATTGTATTTCCTACTTTTTCAGCATTATATATCTACCAGGGCGCATCTTTTGAGACAGTTTCCAGCTCATTCCGACGGGTATCGCCATCAGGGCGAGTTTCCCGAATTCTACCACAGTAAAGTGAGCTGCCTGACTGTTTTTTGTCGATCTATCCGTGCATGCACAGACCAGCACCCATTCTTCTGATCACGAGTATTTCTTATCAGTTATTTTGTATTCCAGTGACGATCCATGAGATTTAATTGATTATCATATTTGCTTCCAGTTATTATTGTATTTCCTGCTTTTTCAGCATTATATATCTATATCTATATATATATCAGTGAGTTGTGTTGTCCTTATTTCGCACGCATTGTCTTATACTGCTAAAACATATAATAAATTGGAACACACATGCGAAAATCACTAAGCATGTTCACACAATAACTCAAACGCATTCAGAAACCCCCAGAGCATCAGATTCAGTGGCCAAAACCGTAGTTCAGTGGTAGATATCTAGATCAGCTGGATCAGGGATATTTCATGCCCCGTATTCCCTCCCCTTGCCACGTAGTGGATCTTGGGTAACTAAGAAAGGGAAAAGGATTGGAGTTTAGTTTAATTAGGCATCCAATCATTATTGTTTCCAACACCAAAAGGGTGACTTGGGAGGCTACAAGGGGTGTAAGTCGAGGACAGCTTCAAAAAACTAAGTGTCCTCCTTGCTTGAGCGCCCAAGCATTTCGGATTTGACTTGTGGAGCTAGGGAAAGACCTTGCTTGTCCTTCTTGAGCACCCAGCAATTCCTTTTGGTTGAGGGGATAACGATTTGGGGAAGTCACATAGTCTAGGCTTGTATCTTTCACATTCTAATCCCCCTAATCCAAGAGAGACTTAAAGTATATTAAAATCAACCAACTGCATTCACAACATTGCACTTCAAGTTTAGCTATTTACTTTCAAAGCAATCTCATTCTTTGTATGTTTCTACATTTCAAGCAATTTACTTTCCATGTGATTTTTCTTTCCAAACAATCTACATTTCAAGCCACTTTACTTTTTCAAGCAACTTCCTTCGTTGTGGATATTTACATGTATTAGAAATTCTTTATTGTAGTTGTAAGCATTCTTATGTTCATTTGGAAATAATTGTCTAAAGCTAGTAGTTATTTCATTATCTAATTCAATGTGTAGATATTTCATGCTTTATTTAATTTTGTAGATATATATTTAATTGCTCATCTCAATAAGCAAACCTTGGGTATATCTTAGGCACTGGTCTGTTTTATTGTATTGTAAAGGAAATGATTGTCTATCATTAAAAGAATTGCATTTGCATTGTTTGTTTGTCATTGGGTTGGGTATCCCTAATAAAAACCAAAATAACTCCTAGATCATTTATTAAAACTTAACTTAGTAAAGTAGGGTCTACCCCCCTTGACTTCCCTAGGAGTGAGCCTAGACAGAAGAGGTCTAGATCGAGGTGACAGTGGGTCTGGACTTAGGCTTGTGCCTCTAAGGACACACCAAGTGGGTTGGAGACTTCTCCACGTTAGTAGGTGTGTATAAGGACGGCAACAGGCTCATCACACTACACAAATAACCCTTTGAAATCATGAAGGAACTGTTGATCATGGATCACCAGGCTCAAAGATCTGCTCAAGAGGATGTGCAACGAGATCAACTCTGACGTTGGGATAACTATGCAAAACGGATTACCCTAATGCACACTGAGGAGTAACATAATCTAATCTTTTGGTCTGGTAGTATAAGGATCTTCCCTTTGTTGGTAAACTTACAGCGGTCTCGTGCATTCTCCAAGCCTCCCACATCTAATATGTCTCTCGTTGGCTCTCGAGTAGGACGCAATTCAAGAGATTGGAGAAGATCCTCATGTTTTTTTCTTTGTTCCAAGTATGGTAGTGAGAGAGGACTTCCTATGGTCCCTTGGGAAGTTTGCACTATGCCTAAGGAGAAAGGTGGTCTTAACCTTATTGATGTGGTGATGTTGGGTTTTATCTTGGCCGTGAAATTCATAGTTAGGGGACTTGAAGGGTCCACCCCAGGACAGATCCTCTTGCATTAATGATTCAATCTGCCTAGCACTTACTCTTGGTTCAAGGACCTTTTCGGTTATGTGATATTATCTTGTCCCCTCAACTCTTTAAGGTGTCTGAATCAGTGATTTGTCGAAGCATGTGGGAGGTTTAGAGGTCTGTCACCCCTTTGATCAAATGGAACTTCTCTAGGAGACGTGCGAGTTGGGATTTTGCATGGAACACTATTTGGAGTTGGCTACATCAAGGGTAGTATATTTATGAGAGTCCCAGATTTCAACCACGGAAGTGTAGTAAGAAATTGATTTTCTTTTGGAAGGATCTTTGGGACTTGGCATCAAGGGACTAGAAGGATTGGAAAGTGTTAGAAAGTTCTTCTATAATATGATAAGCAAAATATCAAAGGCATTATGGGATTGCTTCCTCCTAAGGAATAGTATAAGTTGAATATAGATATGTAGGGACCTTTTGGAGAGATTAGGGATGGCGATTTGGGAAGCCAACTCAGTAATAAGATACCAAAAAATTGTACTCTCTTCTAAATTGGAAGCACCCTTTATCTCGTATGTTGAATACTAGATGGACATATTCTAACCATGAGGTTAGATGATCCACCAGTTGCACAGTGTTCAATCGCTCCAGCTCAAATGCGAGCTCCAAGTTTTTGGGTGGCTAGTGGATTACCAAGGGTTTCTCTCCAAAGCCCACATTGCTAAGAGAAAGTTGACGGATGTCCTTTGCCTCTATTGTCGCCAATCAAAGACCTTGAAACACATTTTATGGTAGTGCAAGTTTGCTAGAACTTACTAGAGTTATGTTCAAGGTCAACATTCAGTGTTGCTTCATGGACAACTTCATTGGCATGCAGCTCTTTTTGGTGACTCATGGTGCTTGCCACTCTCACTTCACGGGCATTTGGGACTATCTTCGAATTGCAACCTTGTTTACAATCTAGAAGTTAAGGTGCAAGTATGTTCTCTTTGATGAGGTCAGTTCAATCCAATCTTTTTGTCACTCTTGGCAAGAAGAGGTATGTATGCATTTGCTACCAAAGGTTATCTCCTAACTAAGGATGCCAAAGAGTTAGATGCTTTAGTGTATTATGAGTATATTGTTTCCCTAGTAGCTCTTAGGAAGACGATATAAGATTCCATCATATATACCCTTTTGTTTTGGTTTGTTTCAGCTCTCTTGTTAAATAAGACATATTATTCAATATATATATATAACAACAGAAGAGAAAAAAAAAAAAAATATATATATATATATATATACACAATATATTAGAATCATTTAAATATTTTTTAAAAAGGAGATAAGCCACGTAGTGGCTAGTCCCTAACAATACGAACTAAAGTTGAATTAGACAGAATCCAACAGATTGTATTAGTAACATATTCTCAACTCCATCAATGAAGTTTTTCTTAGCTGTACATTTATTTCATTACATTATTTATTTGTTTTTTTTTATACGTAATTCAAGAAGAAGTATATTGAATATCAGTCATAGATTGTGTTGCTTTGATTCCCTATAAAACAATGGAAAAGTTATTATTCATGTCTATTGCACATGTCAATGTTCAAACTATCATAGCCATAATAATTTGGTCATGCTTTACTTGTTAAAGTTTGTGTGGAAATAGGCTATTATAGTGATCATGCTCCAAGTTTCCCATCACTATAGTTAATTTTATTATGCATAGATAATAACTCCTTGGACTCGGTTACCACCTAAACTAGCACCCTAGTGGAAAGTCCAACCACAGGTGCTACTTTGGGGCTACAAGATGGGAATTGCACCATTGTCACCCCAGTACAATATCCCCTTCACTTTAGACCAGCTCCAAAGGCCAAGGGGGGTATCCCTATCTACCAATGATAGATCTAAGTAAATCTATTTTAGTGAATTAATAGCATGCAAGCTTATGATTTACTTCAATGGATCCACAATATGTATAGCAATGTAAAGCACAAGGATTCTAACAAGTGATTAAATGCTCCAAGATAACAAGTTAAGATTAATAGCATAAACCACAATTATTCCACTTGAGATATAAGAGTTAGGAGAAAGTGGATGTGTGTGCCAAATCCTAAAAGATGAACAGCAAAGGAAACTTCAGATTTGCATTAAGATGATTGTCAGTCCTATAAATGACACTCAGAAGAGGCTACTTGAAATGAACCACTTTAAGCTACTTTAAAGCACTGGGAATGAAATCGGCTAGCATAAATTGATGGTGTAATGTATTCTTTAGGTGCCAATTAATAATATGCTAAGTTAAGGACTAGCTTAAGGCTGTCCCAAACTTCTAAATCTGTTTTTATGATAAAATAATGCAGAATTCCAGATTTAGAGTGAAAAATAAACCATCCAAGATTAAGATTTCCCACTTCTATGCAAGATGTCTTGGACGTTTTAGCTAGGGCTTGAAGTATGCAACAAAATAACTGCCCAACAATGTTAGAATCAAGCTCACAACCAATATATCAATGTAATAAACAAGAAATTGAAACAAAAGAGTGAATTCCCCCTTAGGGTTTCCAACTTTAGCACTAGAATTCACCCAAACAATCTCCAAATGAATGATAAGCAATTATAAACGATTTAAGGATGAACTTCACCACTAGAAATGTAAGATAAACATGTAACAATACTCTAGTAAATGAAATGGAAGCTAGTTCTATTTATAAATGAACTTTAAGCATAAAACCTAGTTCTAAGGTTTACCCAAATCTGATTCCAGATTTGAGAAAGCCCTAAAATCAACCCAAAACAAGATAAATGAAACCTTGAAGCACAATGTTAGTGGGCCTATTTGCCTTTTTAGGGTTTAGAGATAAGAAATTAAAGACGAACCCTTGATAAACTAGTCTAGGAAATGAAATAAACAATGAACTTTGCACTGGACTAGAAAAGAAATCCAAATTATGATTTTTTTCTTGATTTTCCATTAGATTTCTTTCTAAAACAAAAATAAAAGATTTTGAATTTTAGGCTTTAACGGTTGGTTGTTGGGAAAAGATAGGTGCCTTATTCCAACTAGGGCTTATGGGGTCAAGAAGTATGCATGTCTTAGAATTCGTCTCTCTTATGTTAATGGATTAGGGCTAAGAGACTAGAACCCTAGGTATAAAATAGTCTTCTATCTAATCAAGATAAGTTATGTAGACCAAGGCCCTCCAAGAAGGGGTTCCCAAAGGAAGCACCTTCACCAACAAGATCAACTATAGCTTGAATAAAGTACTAAATACCCTTGCTAGTGAACCAAAGGAAAAACAAAGCTAAGAATTGAGCACTTACCAAACTAACAAAGGAAGAAGGGACAAACCCTAAAATATCTTCCGTCCAAGTGGTGGTCTTACACTTCAAATGGATTGATCTTCAAAGCTTGTAGTAGTCTTGAGCAAACACACAAATCTTTGATGCACCAAAAATAAACCAAGAGAGAGAGAGCTCCAAGAATTTACACCAAAACCTCAATAGCTCTTCAACAAAATTGTATTCTCAAAGAAGTAGCCAACAACAATAACGAATTGGAATGAGAGGAGGTGCCTCTATTTATAGAGGAGGCTTTATCATCCTTCCCATTCAATATTATTTTCGATCTTCTTAGATCTAGCCTAGGAGAACTGCAAAATTGACTTGCCTTCTAATTAACTAAAAGAGGCTCGGTCATAATACAATAAAGATGTGTCGCATGTACAATATTTCCCCCAAGAGAGTGGGAGGGAAGAAGATGAGTCAAAAGTGCAATGTCTAACCTCCAAGGAATCCAAGTGGATAGATCCACAATCAACTCCTCAAAGTAATCAAATGCTCAAGAAAAAGATGTGGGGCATTCCTCCAATGAACAGTCAAAATTGTGGCGAACATTTTCCTATGGCAGATTTTAAAATTACCATAATTGTTTCAATTTTTTCCCAATTTTCTATAATGACCACATTTTGGAAATCCCAAGGCCATGTTGCATCTAATGGCATTGCTCTAATAGAATTTTGGGCACATTGTCAGAAGATAATTGTTCCTCAAGCTAGGTTCCCCTCAAAATATGCAATGCAATCCTAGATCTAGGGTTTGGAACCTCCTATATCATTTCCAAAGTGAGACGTCCCATCAACAAGCATGATACAATGTGCAAAGTAACCTACAAAGTAGACGTCATCCTCAAATCAAGCAAGTGGATCCATGATGCAAGGCCTCAACATGTGGAATGTGAATAACACTCAACCATCTCCATGAAAAGAAGGGACGACCCCCCAAAAATTAGTTTCAAACTAAGTAGAAGAAAACGACCCTCCAAGCACCATACCAGTACCGGAAACTCCACAAAACGCCTTGGAAACGCCATCAGCCATACCATATGGTGTTTCCCGATTTGGAAATATCGTACAGTACGACCAGCGACGTTTCATCCTGTGTGCAGTCGTTTCGACGAAATGTTTTTGGTTTGTGAGCCCGTACAAGCGGCCAAGAGGGTCGTGGGTCCCTTAGGTGGCAAAAAATCCCCTCCCCTCATTAACCACTAATAAACATTTTAAATCTGTCCAAATATCATCACCATTTCACCCACCCTAGTAATTAATGGTAATATTAAATTCTTAAAGCAAAAGTCCTTTATCTTTCGTTTTCATCCTTTTACTTAAATTTTTAACATTACTATTAATTGTTTTAGGGTGTTTGAGAGTGGTTCCAACCTCATTGGACTTCATACGGAGAAAGCAGAATTTGAGGCCCCATTCAAAATTCAACAGACTTAACGGTTTTCAGGATTTCAAGATTGGCATAATTACGTTTCCATTGGATTCTATGATGTATGAGGGTATGGAACTGGCATTTAATCAAGAGCACCAATGTAGCACCCTATTTCCCTTAGTCTGTAAAAATAACTATATTGGCCAAGAATTATGGCAAACTCCAAGATGTGAATGTGTGATTCGACGGACCCTGTATAAAAGGGTCGATGAATGTAAATGATGTGTGAATATGTGTTGCATGACTGTTGGGAGGGGGATGTGCTGAAAAAGAGACCACGACGGCTGATGAAAGGTGGTGGAAGGCACCTGGAATGGTGGCGTTAACTTCCACCGAACCAATACTGTATTGGTCTTCACTGGCTCAAAGACCAAAGCTGCTCTCTGGCCCTGGAATGAATTACTCACCAGGATGGTAGGTGGGGAGGCTCCTCATGAGTTAATGAGGGGATGGGGGTGAACCGTCCATCCATAGAAGCCCTCAGACCTGACCACTGCAAGGGAATTCGTGCCACACGCGACCTTGCAAGACAAAGCGAGAAAGGAAGTGTAGGGAGAGAGAGAGCGCGCAACAGGAATCGCAGAAGGAGAACCAGAGGAACTCCGAAAAATACAGCGAGTCTTGAGCAGAGGAGAAGGAGAGTAACCTTCGTCCTTGACTTCCGACGAGCGGGAAGTAGGAGACTGAGTCTCAAAGCCTCGTGGTCTAGCTCGGGGGTGGCTAGTGGTAAATCCGTTGGGAGTCGCTGAGCCTACGGTTGGGTGGAAACGAGCACCCCTCTCAGCAGTTGCGTTACACTTGGTGTTTTCTGATAAGTATTTATGTCCTGTATCTTAAATTGAATATTCATGGAATGCATGCTCATGGTTGTACACTCATAAATGGTTTTTGTAT
>JASDQU010214393.1:15048-25207 GCA_032191745.1 Picea mariana | reverse complement strand
TGATAAATTATAAAACCATATATTGACGCAAGACCCTATGGGCCCCTCGGGACCGAGGTCCGCTCATAGGATCATTGTCTTTGCTAGAATCCCCCTTCAAATCGATCCACAGGTTCTTTTTCGCGGTTCGCGATTTCGCGAGTTCGCGAGTTGAAACTCCAAGCCTTCCTCCTCCAATTCCGCGATACCCGAAACTGCGAAATGGTTATGGCTCCCCTTTCGTCAGCACCTTCCTTGCGCGACTGTTGGCTAGGCTAAGCACTAACGCCTTTTGCCTCTCGCGCCTTCGTGAGTTCAAATGTCGAGTCTTGCCCCTTTTCTTTCCTGAACCCCCGAGAAGTGATGTTGACTTTTCTCCTCGTGTTTTCGCTACTCGCGACTTCACAAGTTTTAATGTCAATCTCTAGTGCTCTTACCTCGTGAATCCCTGAGACACGAGAAGTCAACGAAGTGTTGACTCCTTTCCTCCTGGTGACGCATATCTGCCTGTCTGTCACATGGGCCCCACCTTATGGCTCTGCCACGTGTCCTCTTCTGATGGACGGCTCAAATTCTTTGATGAATTCAGGACTTGTGACCCCCTCTGACACAATCTTATCAACTCGAAACCCCGGCAGCCGAAATACCGATGGGTCCCCTGATCTCCGCCAGGTGTCTCAACGAACGAACAACCCAGATCAATTTTTGCACTTCGCTAGGTGTGAAGTCAAGAGGCTCACCTCTGTAAGTCTCGATGCCTGAAACTTTGAGATAGATGATTCTGTGACACGTGTCCTCCCGCAGACAGACGACTCAGATCTATTTCTCCTTCTTGCGATTTCTAAGGTCGAGTGCTTATACTCTCATCCTCCGGACTCCCGAACTCTCGAACGTCAATATCCCGATACAACCCCTTCGGTACTTTCGCTTCGCGTGAGGTTTAAACCTTGTGCAACTCTTGACACATCCAACATCTGTCAGTTTTTAGCTTAAAATATGACGGCTCAGAATCTCTTTGGCTCTTGTGCTCCTCCTTGTGCTCTCTCGGTGATAAATCATCAATGGTTCAGATCTTCTCGGCTGATACGATGACAGCTATTGCTCCTGTTGAGCCTTGGCACTTTTCTTCCGAACTTGGAAGAATTTCAAATGTTCAAAGGCCTTAACCTTTGTCTTCTTTTCTCTGCGATCTTCACAACTTTGAATCCTCACCTACACGTATGAAGAATGCTACTTCTCCCGAGATTTTCTCTCGAACCCTCAGGGGATTCGATGACTTCTACGCCTCTGTAAAGTCTTTGCACACAAATTGCTATCTCTCCTGAGCTTCTAGAATACTCAGACCCCTAAGGGATTTTATCCTTTTTTCCTTCTCCCTCAGATGGAGAAATATGATGCCCTCCTGGCACTCTGTCTTCTCAAGCAACCTATTGCTGAGTCTTTCAGGGTGTTTAGCAACCCTGCGAAGATCCTTCTATGGATTCTTCTTCAATCTATGAACTCAAAGAGTTCCTTTTGTGCGCTCTAGCACTTTCTCAATGCCCTCCTGGCAGAGTATCAAGAATCCTCAGATGCTTCTGACTTCTATTTGAACTCACAGTAGATTTCTTCTTTTGTGTACTCCTTACACTGGCTCAATTCCCACTTGGCACAGTTTTACAGAACTCCTCAAAGATTCTGTCTGCAACTGTGTTCTTCTCCACATCCTTGCCTCGTGAGGTGTTCAGTAACCTCAAAGGTCTTCCTCTAAGTTAATTACTTCAGCTTCTGTGCCCACCTCGCACATCTTTGTCTGAATCCGCAGAGTTCCAAAGTGCATCTATGCACTGGTGTTCAGAGACCGCAGTACTCTTTCACACCCTCTTGGCATGAAACCACAAAGAACCTCTCAAGCCTGAGATATAAACAACTCCCTGCAAGTGTCTAGCATACATCTATAGCATAAATTGGACACACACAGACATTCATTCAACACAGGAAATATGCAGGAAAAAATGTTGTTTGTATTAAATGGCAAATGCCTATTTTTACAAGGTGTTCCTGAGCATGACCTGTAACAAGGTATAAACTCTTTCTCTTTTCTGCTCTCTTTTTTTTTCAGCTCTCTAACTATATCCCAAAATGAGATTGAAATTGATCTTTTACATGAGGGGGCTCTTTGAGTGCTTCCCTCCAACCTACCTACCCTATTCAATTACATTGAATGGGTTGTCTAGTCCACAAATCAGATCCAGATCTCAACCTTCAAAGCATTAAAGGCCTATCTACCCTACACCTATGCAAAGCACAGCTTCACGGCTCACCAACCTAAGACATTAAATTACATTCAAATTCAAAATTGAAGATGAGGGCTATGCCTCTCTTCAGCTTGGAATGCACGCGCTGACGTGGTTGGCTGGTTGGCTAGCTGACATGGAGAGATTCTCGTGCATCATACTCCTCAGCTGAAAAATTCATGAGCTCCTACTCATGAGCTTCCAATCTCAGCTGTTGAAATCCTCCTGGATCCCAAACAAATTTCTGGAGTTGTTCATGTGCTCCATCTCCCTGCTGTTGTTGATGCTTCTGCGCTGCTGCTGTTGCTTCTTTCCTTCTGCTCAACCTTTCCTTGCCGAAAGTTTTTGCTAACCAGATCATCAGCTCCATGATCATGTCGATCACTTCATCTAGTTGCTCCAATGGCTGGCCCTATTCATGCAGTATCTCCAGCTGCAAAAAATTTCTACAATTGGGTAGATCACTGTGATCTCCCATCCCTTCTTCATCTACTTCCAACTTCATCTGTTAGATGTGCATACCCTGCACTATCACCCTTCTCTCCAGGGGTTCAATTTGTTCATACAGATCAACCAACTAATGGTGTCTTCTTCTTCCTCTTCCTCCACTTCTGCAAGCTCCAATGCTACAGTCTTTTTAGTTTCCTGGATGAAAATATTGAGCCATTCCTCGGAATGTTCATCATCCTCTTCTGCTTCTTGGGCAACTTCCAAAGTCTGCTCCAATGTTTCTTTGACAGTCTCAGCTAGTTGTCCTACTCTTGTCGTTGTCGCTTCATCTGCAACACAAACTTTGGCCTCCTCTGGGCTATGTGGTAGGAATATCTGAATTCCTCCAATCATCAGAATATTCCTCAGATCTTTCTCCTTTGTCGACTACATCTGTTGATCCAAAATCACCTCCACGTTTATGAGACTCTCAGATAGTCTCATCTGTTCATCCCTGCCCACCTAGAAATATGGTATTTTCCTGTTGCTTCCTTGGAAGACTATGAGATCAACTGATCCCATATTTATCAGCACCTCAGGCTGAACTGAAATCACCTCCGAGTCCGTGAGACTTTCAGACAATCCCATCTTTGTTCCCTTGCCCACCTGGCAAATTGACAACTTATTGCTGCCCTCTTGGCAGTTTGTCAGATACTGCAATGATCTCGATCCATTTCCCACCTGGAAATGAGAAATTCCTTGGCTTTCCTCATGACAGTCTGTGAGATCCCACAGTGATCTCAACTCATTGCCCTCCTAGAAATTAGAAATTTCTTCTCTTTCTTCCTGGTAGTTCTTGATATCTTCAGCTGATTCCATTCGATCCTCAGCCTCACTGAGATTTCTCCCAGTCTCCATTTAACATATATGAACCCCTTATTTTGGTCTGTTGAGGTTTTCATCATGCCTCAACCACCTTCTCAATAGTCTACATTGTCTTATGACCATCAACTGCTTGACTGGAAATTTTACCTTTAGCTTCCCCATGGGCCATTCATACATCCATCTTCACCTTGCATTTTGCTGCATCTCCAATGCAAGTTCATCCATCGTTGTGTTCATCTCAGTGAGTTCTTCATCCCATTCTGCTTCGCTCATCAGCTCTAGGACTTTCCTTTCAACACTCATATAGCGTTTAGTAGCCATATCGCTGTCTATTTTCCCTGTTGGAAAATTTGCTACTGTCACACTAAAATATTGAGTGTTCCCAACCTCTTCTGCAGTCCTCCTGAATGTCTCCTTGATTTCTACTTACCTGCAACCAATCATTTACAAAGATTCCAGTACCCTGCCTTCTTTTTTTCCTCTTTGCCTACAGTATACATATAAAGTATCTTCTCTGATACCACTTGACGCAAGACCCTATGGGCCCCTCAGGACCGAGGTTCACTCATAGGATCATTCTATATGCCTTTTGAGCCGAATTGGCTCTTTCGGATTCTCTCCTGGAATCCCCCTTCAAATAGATCCACAGGTTCTTTTTCGTAGTTCACGAGTTGAAACTCTGAGCCTTCCTCCTCCAATTTCGTGATACTCGAAACGATGAAATGGTTATGGCTCCCCTTTCGTCAGCACCCTCCTTGCGCGACCGCCGACTAGGCTAAGCACTAGCGCCTTTCAAATCTCACACCTCTGCGAATTCAAATGTCGAGCCTTGCCCCTTTTCATTCCCTAACCCCTGAGAAGCGATGTTGACTTTTCTCCTTGCGACTTCACAAGTTTTAATGTCAAGCTCTTGTGCTCTTACCTTGCGAAACCCCGAGACGCGAGAAGTCAACGAAGTGTTGACTCCTTTCCTCCTGGTGACACGTATCCTCCTGTCTGTCACACGGGCCCCACCTTACGGCTCTGCCACGTGTCCTCTTCCGATGGACGACTCAGATTCTTTCACGAATTTGGGACTTGTGACCCCCTGTGACACAATCTTATCAACTCGAAACCATCGCAACCGAAATACCGATGGGTCCCCTAACCTCCACCACGTGTCTCAATGAACGAATGACCCAAATCAATTTCAGGACTTCACTAGGTGCGAAGTCAAGAGGCTCACCTCCATGAGTCCCGATGCTCGAATCTCCTAGATGGATGATTCCGCGACATGCATCCTCCCACAGATGGATGACTCAGATCTATTTCTCCTTCTCGCAATTTTTGAGGTCAAGTGCCCAGACTCTCATCCTCTGGACTCGCGAACCCCCGAACGTCGATATCCTGATACAACCCCTTCAGGACTTTCACTTCTGTTTCACTTTGCATGAGGTTTAAACCTCGTGCAACTCTCGACAGATCCAATGGATGTCAAGTTTTAGCTTAAAATCTGACGGCTCAGAATCTCTTCGGTTCTTGCGCTCCTCCTGCTTCTCTCTAGGCGCAAAATCATCGATGGTCCAGATCTTCTCGGCTTATCTAATGACAGCTATTGCTCCTGCTAAGCCTTGGTGATTTTCTTCCGGACTTGGAAGAATTTCAAATGTTCAAAGGCCTCGAACTTTGTCTTCTTTTCTCTACGAGCTTCACAACTTTGAATCCTCACCTCTGCGTATGAAGAACTCTACTTCTCCCAAGCTTTTCTCTCAAATCCTTAAGGGATTCCACGACTTTTGCGCCTCTACAAAGTCTTTGCACATAAAGTGCTATCTCTCCTGAGCTTCTCGAATACGCCGACCCCTAAGGGATTTTATCCTTTTTTCCTTCTCCCTCAGATGGAGAAATACGATGCCCTCCTGGCACTCTGCCTGCTCAAGCAACCTATTGCTGAGTCTTTCAGTGTGTTAAACAACCCTGCGAAGATTCTTCTATGGATTCTTCTTTAATCTCTGAACTCAAAGAGTTCCTTCTGTGCACTCTAGCACTTTCTCAATGCCCTCCTGGCAGAGTATCAAGAATCCTCAGATGATTCTGACTTCTATCTAAACCCATAGTAGAGTTCTTCTTCTGTGCACTCCTTGCACTGGCTCAATGCCCACCTCGCAAAGTTTTACAGAACTCCTCAAAGATTCTGTCTGCAACTGTGTTCTTCTAGAGAACCTTGCCTCCTGAGGTGTTTAGTAACCTCAAAGGTCTTCGTCCGAGTTAATGACTTCAGCTTCAGTGCCCACCTGGCATGTCTTTGTCTGAATCCGAAGAGTTCAGAAGTGCATCTATGCACTGGTGTTCAAGGACTGCAGTACTCTGTCAGGCCCTCCTAGCATGAAACCACAAAGAACCTCTCAAGCCTAAAATCTAAACAACTCCATGCAAATGTCTAGCATACATCTACAACATAAATTGGACACAGACAGCCATTCATTCAACACAGGAAATATGCAGGAAAAATTGTTGTTTTTATTAAATGACAAATGTTTGTTTTTACAAGGTGTTCCTGAGCACGACTTGTAACAAGGTCTCGGCTCCTTCTCTCTTCTGCTCTTTTTTTTTTTCAACTCTCTAACTATATCCCAAAATGAGATCGAAATTGATCTTTTACATGAGGGGGCTCTTCGAGTGCTTCCCTCCAACCTACCTACCCTATTCAATTACATTGAATGGGTTGTCTAGTCCACAAATCGAATCCATATCTCAACCTTCAAAGCATTAAAGGCTTATCTACCCTACGCCTGTGAAAAGCATGGCATCACGGCTCACCAGCCTAAGACATTAAATTACATTCAAATTCAAAATTGAAGATGAGGGCTACGCCTCTCTTCAGCTTGGAATGCACGCACTGATGTGGCTAGCTGACGTGGAGAGATGCTCCTACATCATATATAATAATAGGAAAATATATTTATTAAACTGTAGTATATTCATTTTACATATTTGGAAAAAGAAACATAATTTTTCCATCCTCTACATATGGTGCAAGAATTAGGAGTTATGTTTGTAAAGTTTCTCACTAAACACTCTTGCATATCCCTGTATCAATGGTGATATTTCACCACAAAGTTTATATGTTGATCCTGACCACCAAGTTCATGATATATTAGTCTTTTCTCTACCACTTCTATTGTGGATTCAATTTATGTGTTGATCATGACCACCAAATTCATGATATATTAATCTTTTCACTACCACTTCTATTATGGATTCTTTAATACTCATTCATCGATTATCAAAGGACCCTACACAAAAATTACTAATTTTATAACTTAGACTTAATATTGCTTTCTTTTCATTTCTTCACATTTAAATTTTATCTCAAACTATAGTATAGAAAATTTACAACTAACATTTACCAATTTAATCTTTCTTTTCTTCTATTCATGTTTAAATTGTATCTCAAACTTTCTTCACATTCAAATTATATCTCAAACTTTCTTCATGTTCTAATTGTATCTCAAACTATGGTATGGAAAATTAACAACTAACCTCTACCAATTTTATCTCTGGTCTCCTTAATATATAAATCCTTTTAAATTTCAAATTTTCACACACACATACACATATATATTTATTTTAAATTTCAAAAATATACATTCACCTTACTTTTAACACAATTAATAATTTAATTAATTTAAATAAATGCGCAAAGTAATACAATTTTTCTTCAATAAAATCATTCTCCATAATTTAATTAAGTTAACTAAATGCACAAAGTAATACAATTTTTCATCAATACAGTCATTGTCCAATTTAAATTAGGATTATAACTCAACATATTATGCAAAATAAATTCTTATCTCAATATCCCAAATATAAGATTCAACCGTCAAATATTAGAGTACTTGTATCAAAATGAATGAGTTATTTAATATTAATTCATTTTAGAATTTCATTTAATTCTTTTATGTTTCATTGATTAATAATAGATAATATAATAACAATGCAATATAGGAATTAGTTTTTTATAATTAAAAATAATTTGTAATTTTTATTTGTTTATTATGCCGAAAGGCTTAAGCCTATTGGAAATGGGCACAATTAATCACCTTTTAATCTAAAATTTTAATATGATGGTTAACAATTGAAGATGTTGGCATATTCTTAGTCATCTTCATAACTTTCTTGTATTTCTGAATGCATACATTAACCTGTTTACTTTTTAACATTTACCTAATCATCTTAAGAAATTACTGTAGCACTATATAATTGCCACGTTTAAATGATTGACCTTTGAGATTATGGCGTTTAGATTTCCTCAACTGCCCATGCGTTTCATTTTCTCTACCGTTTTTCTCAACTGTCAGTGTGTTTCAGTTGTGGATGCGTTTCATCTGTCTGCTCATTCTCTACCATTGATTTCCTTAGCTGTCCCCACGTTTCAGCTATCCGTGGGTTTCATATTGCATGAGCGTTTCATATTTCATGAGCATGGTAATAAAACATACAGGAGTTGGTCTAGTTGTTTCCTTACATAAATCCTTTCCCTTGCTGGAGTAACAAGTTAGAGGAGTCCCGACTTTAAAATTTCTTGAAATCCAGAATATTTTTTTTAATGAAGATACAAATTTAGTGTCAAACTTTTGATCTATCCAAGACCAGCGGATAATGCACCATGTCAAAGAAGATGCACAGAAATTTCCTGATACCGACTCGAAGATATAAGTCCTTGAAACTCCTTATAGACTTATAGGTTTGGAGTTTAATTCCAAGGGCATAGCCTAATGTTGTAGGGTGTAGAGAACATAAAGATCATATTTAGTGTGCAAGTATGCCGTGAAGAGCTCATAAAGTTATTACTGTAAGCTGTAACTATTTAGCTTCTTAAAAGATTGTTTGACTTCTTAAAAGATTGTTTGAGGAGGCAGGGCACATTTTGGTTTCTGATGTCTGAACCATATTCACCTGCTATGTGTAATATATTTTGATTGAAAGATTACCGAGCGATTAATAAAATCTAATGTGTAATTTGATGCAGATGACGAGGTCGTAGTATTCACATCATTTGGCATGGTTGTGTAATCTTTGACAGGTGAAGCCTGACATTGGGTGCATTGAGAAGTGGATATTGCGAAAGGCATTCGATGAGGAGAAGAATCCTTATCTTCCCAAGGTTCGACTCTCATCATAAACTCTAATTTCATCGTCAATTTATTTCTTCTAAATTCTGGGCCGAGTAAAGAGTTTGAATTTTAACAATAGTGGGTTTTGCGGTGGTATTGCAACACATTCTGTACAGACAGAACGAGAAATTCAACGATGGAGTTGACTACAGTTGGATTGATGGATTGAAATGACATGTGGCAGAGCATGTCTGTGAAAGATGTAGTTTTATGTGGTTTTGGCATAATCGACTACTTAAGAAATTACCAAAGTAAACTAATTATTTGTTGTGGTGATGTATTGTGCAGGTGACGGATACAATGTTGGCCAATGTGAAATACTTATTCCCCCAAAATACTCCCACCACAAAGGAGGCATACTACTACAGGACAATATTTGAAAGATTTTATCCTCAGGTAAGTACGATTCAGGAATGAGGATCTAGCTTAGTAGTTTTTGTAACCCTAAAATTCTTAATTTTGGATGTTATAATTTGTAGAACGCAACATGGTTGACGGTCTATAATCTTGGATGTTATAATTTACATTGGTTTGTCGAATGTCTATATAACTACATATCATACATCCATTTAATTCATTCCTAGATTCACCACACATCCATTTAATTCATTCTCTAGATTCACCATAGCATTATAAATTTTCTACTAGGATGGATTCTCCCATACATTTAACATAATATATTTACCTTGGAGCTTGGAAAAAGATTTTTGTATCTTTAGTTCACATTCATTGCAGTCCATGTGCACTTCAATTTCGACAATCTGAAAACAAGATTCGTATTAGCGTTGTAAGCATCTACTTTTAAAATATTCTTGCATTTTGTGTTGAAAAAAAATTCTTGAGGGACTTTCGGATTTGTGTTATAAAAAGTTTCATGAGGGACTTTCAAATCTCATCTAATTGCATGGAGAAAAGTATAGGAAAATTATTTTCCAAGGGTTTTTCAAATCTTAACTGATTGTCCGGAGAAAAGCGACGCACAATCTACACTGAATTTGATGACCAATTATGGGTTCCTTGCTGCCCAATCCTCAATTGATTTCAAAACAGGAAATCGACCGAGAACAAGATGTATTCTTATGTTCTGACTGGGTATAAGAAGAATGAGTATAGTGGGCACGGCTATGCATGTAAATAGTTGTTGATGAGATAATGAAGAAGTATTTGCAATTTTTTATAGACAACATTAAGAGCGAGGCATGAAGAATCAGTGTATCCCACTTGCGCTATTTTTAGTAATTGATCAATACAACACCTGTAAACCCTAGGGTTTATGTATTTTTACTATTTAATCAATACAACATTTGTAAATTTAATAATGTATCGTTTTCTTTTGATATGCATATATTGATTCGTTTGGTCTGATTCAATACAAGGTTTATTATATATAATCAATACAACATAGACAATTAGATCATGCATTATGAAAACCAA
>JASDQU010214391.1:2267-14473 GCA_032191745.1 Picea mariana | reverse complement strand
ATTAAAATTCATAAGAAATTACAAATTTCTCCTGCTATGAGGGAAGGCCCCTCTACGGTAAGTCCAATCTCTTATTCATCTTTTTGATAGTATATATAGATAAATTACATAGGGAATTCAAAACATATCATATTCCCCAAGATTCCAAAAATAGACATTGGTGACAAAGGGTGTAACGTGCCAAAGATGAACTCCTACTTTCTAGGGAGTGTTATAAACAAAAAATGACATATTTGAGATTTTTACCCTGAATTCCACTTGTCTGTATCATCACAAAATTCCTTGAAACATACTTAATTTAGCTTGAATTCTATTTCAGGATTGCAATCTCTTCCTTTAAATTATCAAGCCAATCAGGATGCTTTTCTCCAATACCTTCAACCACTTCAACTTTAACCTCTTTCTTTCATCACTTGCTCCTTTTACCCTTGCTAAATTTCATCTAGTATCCATCTGCATACCCATTGATGATCAAATCCTTCATGATATTATTTAATCGAATTTCTTCCCCTGACCCTGGTTCATCTTCAGACTTTGTGTGAAAGTTTGTTGCTAGTATTTGGACAACAAGATTTTTTTCTTCTTCATTGATAATTTTGTCAGATTACTTGAATATCCCGATTCCCTGAAGGCCACTGGATATGTCTTCTCCATTTCCTCTAGTTTGTCCTGAAGCACGAGCTTATCTCCCTTAGCTATACAAGAATTAGATGAATGATTCATTTTGTGGTTAACCCGTTCTTTAATAAAATGTTAGTTTCCCAAAATAGAGTAATGTCACCCATGCTTTGAATGACAATCATCATTGAATGCCAATCACGGGCTACTAAAAAAATTTCTTTCCAGGGATAACGAATTATCACTTTCGACTGTTGATTTCAAATGATGGGCCTTCAAATCAGTTTTTTTGTGACACTCACCTGGTATCGCATGGATGAAAATTACCCAAAAAAGTTTCTTTGAGATGATTTGATTGGCCATCAACTTTCCCTTTCCACATGTGACCCTTGGATTTGACACATTCAATGATATTTTGACACATGATATCATGGTGTGATCAAGCGGTTTCGAGCTCATCCTCTTTTCCCCTCGATATGCATCTGGTGGCACCATGTGCCCTCGAGCTGAAACTATGGTATTCTTATCAGCCCACCTTCAAAATATTAACTGAAGTGCTAGTTCTTATCCTGATATGCTCCACAACTGTTGATCTATGGTGTCCACAATCCATGACCCACCGGGTCCCATCAAATTCACATTTCTGCTAGACTTAGATGCATCTGCTAAATATGGCATCTTCCACGAGTTTGTCCCACTTCTACACCAATTTTTCTTCTTGCTAAGTCCTGAGATTTGGATTCCATACAAAATTGTTATAGTGATAACATATAGGCTCCAACTGGGGATGTTATTCTCCCTGTGAGGTAGCAAAGAACAATAGACCTTGTGGCTTATCTACTGGGTTTCTCTCAGAACAGGTGCATATAATACTTTGACTTGTTACCAATGTTCATTGACAACCAAAATCTACACACTGCTCTCACTTAGAGGCTGAATGCTTTATTTGGAAACCTAAACTTGAAAATGCTCGATCTACACGCTTATTGGCACCTACCTACCCTAACTAGTGAAATGAACTTCCAATCAAGTGAAATCAAAATGAAAATGTAGCCATTCCAACATCTTATCCACCTCTTGTTTACTTTGCACATGCTTTCTCCAAAGCTTGTTCACCAATAAATCATTTGAGAAGTTATATATGAATTCAGATCTTAGAATTTCTAAATTCTTGGGACTGTTTACTGTTTCTAGAAAAACTGCCAATGGATCTTCTAAGACATGAAAAAAACAACAATCATGTTTCACCCCTTCCACTGTCACGTGTTTTAACATGTTGATTGGCATCAAGATACTGAAAAATCTGTTGAGACTGTTGAAAATAACAATCTTCTAAATCAGAAGATAGTGCTGGTTAAAATGAAACCCCTAGTAGAAAGCAATCCATATCCAATACTGGCATTGATTTGTCATCATCTTTATCTCTAAGCTTACAACCCATCATAAGCTATACATATTGAGTGTTAAAACTCTCCATATAACATGCCACAGGGTCATGAAACAAATGAAAAAATATTTCTTTTCGATGAACCAAAATAGAAGGACAAGCCATCTTCACAAGTGTTGGCTTTCTTTGCTCTTATTCTTCAGTCTTAGAACTATAATTTTCAAAGGAATCAAGTAAAACAACTACTTCCTTGTGATCTTTCTGCATTTTTGATTAAGTCATGACATACACTATTTTATTACTTCCCTGAAAATTTATGTTATCCATTTGTTCATTTTTCAAAGTCTCCCCGGATGGGGTCTTAGAGCCTTCATACACGTCTAGGCCACTTAGAATATGAACAACTACATCATTCATAGGGGAGCAAAGACAACTTTGAAATACTTAGTTTTGCTGGAAATCTAGTTGAATATCCTCATCAATTTTAGAAGAAGGCAAATGACTTTGAACAACAACGCTTTTACCAGCATCCTCTGTTGGATTGTGATTGAATCTCAACAATTCAAAGGAAGAGAAACATAATGGAAGATATCTTTCATTTGCAAGTCTATTTCTTTCCTCAAATTCAACGTCATACCTATAGGGTTTCTGATATGAAACATTATTGACATTTTGTTTGAGCACTTTGAAAGAAGCAAAACATAATGGCAAGGTTCTTACTTCTGATTTAGAAATTTATTCATTTCCTTCATTTCTGTCACATGCATATTTTTCCATTTCTTTAGGTTGTTGAGCATACTTATTTTCAGATTCTTCTTTGACCAATAGTTGCAATTCCTTGTGAAATTGTTTGTGTTAATTAGTGTGATTTGGCATCAACACACATTCCTTTGTCTCAATGATGATTTTTGGCATTTTCTTTCAACAATTTAAATGAATAAAAAAATAAAGGCAAAGAATTTCCTTCAACCGTTTTAGTACCTTCATCTTTGTAACTGTGACATGTAGTTTGATGGATCTCACTACACTGTTGAAAAGGAACATTTTCAGGCAGAGGAAACGCAATTAGTTGTTCTAAGAAGTAAACATCATAATCATCATAATATATAGGCAAATCGACAACATCTACAATGTCATATAGCAAGAAAACACTTGGAGCATCAACCTGTTTTTCAACAAGCTGATTTGGAAACTCATCTTCTTGACTATCTACAAATGAATATATGAAACAATCAACTTCATTCTTATCATGGGGTGGATCAGAAACAACATAAGTTACCTCTCTTTCAATAAGTGGAATATAATCCTTTGCAAAATCATTAGCATTTAAAACTTCAAGAGGACCTATGATGTTATCAATTTTACGCTCTAGATTCTAGTCAACTATTTTCTGTTAATACCCATTTTCATTTACTGGAGCACCCAACCCCTCATTTTGAATCTGTTCACACACCAGAATATTTTGTTGAATCTCTTGAGCATCATTAAACATTTTTTGTAAGGTTTTAGGTCTTCTCTCCATTAGGAGGAAAGACAAATTTGGGTGAAGAGTAGTGGCATACTGGAGCATGGAAACAAATTTAGTGGGTTGAATTTATTTGGGAAGATCACAATAAATATTGGAAAAACTTCTACTGAATGTGGAAATAGTCTCATTGCTTTTCCCTTTCAAGGCATAGAATTATGTAAGATGTAGGTCCAGATATTTTTTCTTGCCCCAAAACTTCCAAAAACCACACTTCAATTCTTCGCATGAGCCAATTGTCTTTGGTTGCAAATGTTTAAACCATTCTTTGGTATCTCCTTTCAAGGATTGAGAGAAAGCCCTCATAGAAACATCGTCATGGTAAATCTCAAACAAATCTATAAAATGGTCAAAATCTTGGAGGTGTTTTTTAGTTGTGATGTCACCAAGTTCCCCATCAAACACAGGTAGGTAGTCATAGTGCTTTGGAGGAGAATCATGAAGGATGTGAGGCAATTTTAAGGGTCTGTATCTATGTTTAGTTTTGGAGAATGTAGGATCAAGTACATGTGGTGAAATATCAGTCTTGGCCTCATGCGGCTCATCAACTTGGTCATGTTTTTCACATGGATTGGATGGGAGATTTTGATAAAAAACAATGTTAAACTAAGGAAATATATGTATAACTTTAAGAGGAGGATATACAATTTCAGGATTATCATGATCATCATTTGAATGCAGCAAGTAAACAATTTTTTTTAGCATGTTCAATAAAGGACAAAAGGTAATTAATAACAAGAAATATTATGTCTTGGAAAAAACTCAACTTCAGGTACTTGTTTTCTCCCATGATATACTTTCATACCTTTTTCAAGGGGTATCATCTTCCAGTGGAGTTTTTGAATCACATTTGAAGCTTGAGTGGAGTCGCTAATAAAATCTCCATGCTACTGAATCTTTGGGAAGTGGAGTCATCGTAAAAATTTTGAATTCTAGATTCTTTAAAATGGAGTCTCCAGGTGAATGATATACAACCTTTCTATGTTTGAACACTTTTCACCATTATTACTCATATCTGAACTTTGTCATTTCTCCTAGGGAATATTTCTCCTTCGGTCCCCGACAACGCCGCCGGAATATTAGCATGCTGTAAATTTTGTCCGGCTGATAGACAAACGATAGAGGTAACTATTTCAACCAACTTTAGGTTGGATTCTTACCCTTCCAACTAGAGAGGGATCTCTCGGGCATACAATCATTTTGGATACTCAAAAATATTTTGCAATGTGTGCGCAGAGGTAAGATTCTACCATGGTATAAAATTTAAAGGTGGTAGGACAAAATAGAAGAGTAGGGCCATTGGGAAATGGGGTCCGTTCCTGAAATGTATGAAGAGTTATAAGATATGTATTTATAGAGGGAACAGAGGAAAAATAGGTATGATGTTCAACCAAATAAGTAATATGATGTGGCATAGGAAAATAAAGGAAAGACTAATATCAACAAGAGGCATCTAATAGAGGGAAAATATATTGGTATAACGTTAGAAGAGGAAACATGAGGGTTGGATACGGTACCATAACCTCCATTACATTCATGTACCATCAAATGGTAGCATCCTCACCTCCATGAGTTGTCACACATATATTCCCCCCCTGGAAAATCAACACTCATGCTGCTCATTCCCCTAGGATTGGAAGTCCTAATAGTTTTCCATTTCTGAGATGGAACCTCATAATTCTTCTCATCATACTGCTAAACCTTCCCATTTTGGACTCCTTGATCTCATGGTTCTAGTTACAATCAATGCGCTCCCACATTAACATTAGCCCTCCATTCCATTAAACATTACTTCACCATTTTCAAGTTCATCTTCCACTCATCTACCCAATACAAAAACTTACCAATGCCCCCCCCACCCTCCATTAGTCATTCCTATTATTCTTGTGCCCCAGCAAGGCCAAGCCATTAGTCACTGGGGTACCCATTTCTATATATGTGTGTTCAAACCTAATCATTATTTATTTCATTCAATAATTATATAAAGTCCCTTTGCATTTTTCAGCAAGTACATAAGTTTTTTCCATCGTAGCTGATGGTGTTTTTTTCCTTGGTATATGTTGATGGGAATATGTGAACGCTCATCAATTGGAAGGGAGAGTTTGGTATGAGGTTGTCTAAGTAACCTAAGTCATTTGAAGTAACTCAACTTGACGGGTTTAGCAACTTTGTTGGTCGATCAGGGGATCTAATCTAAGCTACGAATTTTTTTTTTAAATAACTAACTATTCATTAACAAAGACCTATTATGTACATTTACTATTCATACATTTTATATACAGAATTTACAGAATAAATAGGTACAAGGTTTTCAAGAAACCTTGTAAAACTAAAGATTTAAAGAGAGAACCAAATCCCAAGAAAAATTATAATTTAGGTAAAACAAATACTATTCTACAAATCTCTTCTAAATTTAAATTAAAAGGGTATGAATGTAAATAATAACAATATTCAGTTTTGCGTGAGAAAATAATCTAAACTTGTAAATGATGATTTAAATTAACAAAAGAAAGAAAAGAAAACAAACTAAATAAAAAAAATAACTTTATTAAGCTATTTACTGGGCAGTGATGAAGATGGAATCTTCTGATAGTGCCTTCTTGTGTAAATATTACTCTAGCAACCAATCTGTTAAGAGAAACTTAGGGAGAACGACTTCATAATACTATAATGAAATTTGAAGAAAATCACTTCAATAGATAATTGAAATATTATTTTAGTTACAAAAAGGAAAACTTAATTAATTCGATCCTTATGAGGATGGATAATCATTTATTCATTAAGAAGATAATCACGATGGACAAAAAAATCATAACACGCACATAATGTACAAAGAAATTTGATACATTTTAATACTTGTATTAAAATGACACAATCATAA
Organism: Picea mariana; assembly: GCA_032191745.1. Taxonomy (NCBI): domain Eukaryota; kingdom Viridiplantae; phylum Streptophyta; class Pinopsida; order Pinales; family Pinaceae; genus Picea; species Picea mariana. The sequence continues at coordinate 8,062 of JASDQU010214391.1, read as the reverse complement.
AGACCATAATCAATTGGGATAATAGACTAAATAAAATAATATAAATAATTTGAACAGATATCCAAACAATAATAATACATTCATAAATGCAAGAAAAAGAAAGGATTTTACAAATACATCATTAGTGCTAAGAACATAAAACAGATAATATATTTAAAACAAAATGACATTACTCACATGACAAAACCCATTAAGCAAAGCACAATTTCATATATTTCTTCAATACTAGCACTGGCCCATTATCCCAAAACTCAAAACATGTCCTTGACTCCAAACTCCATGAGTATTTAAACAGAATATGGATTTCCTCTCATATCGACATGAAAGGGACAAATCCTCCAAAAATAGTGAAGTTATTCTTACAATATAAAAGTTCTAAGACTATCCAACATCTTATACAAAAGTTTGTTGTGATCATAACAAGAAACCATCACCCTTTTTTTTAAAACTAGTTCCATTGCTAATTAAAACAAAAGAAATATTCCATGATATTTAACGTCCCATGATGACAACATTGATGATATCCCTTCATCCTTAAGAGACCCGAAACAACAAGTGTAATTAATTAAAAATATTACCATACTTAATTAAGACTAGCTACATAATCTATGATTCTGTAGTTGGTCTAAAAACCATCACAAAATCAAAACAAATTTAAAATGAATTGAGGAAAAAATAAAAACAACAGATTTTATTACCAGAAATTACACATTTGAAATAGAAGATGGATGAAATTATGATCCGACAATAACATTGGCATTATTGGATTTTCTGATGATAGTATCTACAGAATTTTTGGGCTTCTTGTTGGCCCGAAGCGTGCTATGTTCCATTTCATTTTTTAAATGTTGATTTACCCTTTTTAATTCTTTGTTTTGTCTCAACGTCTAATCAAGGCACATATGTAGGTAAGGAACATCTGCATAATACCTTTGGACCCAAGCTTGACAGTCATGACAACTCTTAGATTATAGATTAGGGATTGAGTGGTGTCAATCTTTGTCCAAGGGTTTTTCTGGGGCAACATTTCTTCTTATATCAGAACGAATAACTGGGAAGTCTTTAGAACCATGAAGGAAAGGACGTAAATTGTAAACAAAATCATATTGAGTGTGATCTTCTTCTTCACCTTTTCCATTTATGTCTTCATAGGAGGAATCATGGTCCTCAATAATTATTGTTCCCATTGGAGTTTCTCTTTGTTTGAACATGTCCCTAACCATTCTAGACAATAAGCGCCCTGCCCGTTTATTATTGAAATAAACTCCAATGTTAATACATACTTGCCTGCCCTGTTTATTGGGCTTACGGTCATCCTTCAAACACATAGCCTCTGTACCTAGATTGACACGATATAAAGGATCTTCCTTCAATCATTTAAGGATTGATTCCAATGATTGGTTATGTACCAACCCTTCCCTATCTCTTCTTCATGTGATTTGTGGGATAGGTTATTACACGTCAAAATTACTCAACTGGATAAGTGTCGCATGTTCCTCTCAATTGTTGTAAGTGTCGCATCTTCCTTACAACTTTCGCAAGTGTCGCAATTTGGTCACAAGTGTCACAAATGATGTTCAGACATACTGCCATGTCAACGACACTAAGGAGACACTTATAACATCTCATATGTTTGATTTGAAGAAGGAGAACTGGTTTACTGAAGTCAAATAACTCTTGACACCTGAAGAAAGCTCTAAAACAAAGGTTTTGAGGAGGAGGGCTCCCCTATTTCATCCCTAGAAGCGCTGGCGCTCCCCTACAGGGCTTCAGGGAGCGTTATAACTCTCCCCAGCCCCCTCTGAAGGAGCGTTTCTCATCTTGAAGGTGCTGGTGCTCACCTAAATCTTACCAGGGAGTGCTACAGCGCTCTGATGCCCCTTCTAAGGGAGCGCTGCCTAATCTTAGGAAGTAGTTGGCCCGTTGAGGAGAATAAGGGGAGGATCTTTCGAGATTAGGAGGCAGTTGTATTCGAATTCTTGGTTTCATCAAGAGATCCCTGATCTAAGGATAAAGTTCCCAACTTGTTCTAAAGATAACACAAGAGGTTAAGCTCCTCTTAACCTATATAAACAGGCTCTATGATGGTGGAAAGGGGGGAAGAACTGAATATATGAAACTTATGATCTTGGAGGAAACTCACAGTCAGCCAAAGGAGAGTGATCAGTGAATCTGCTGTTATCCAGGTTGTGGATCTTTCAGGCAAGGGTTAGACGAAGGGGACTTGACGAAGCTGTCACATTCGCATCTACGATTGTAAGTACTGCCGTCGTTATTCTCATCAATATGACACGCTTGGCCTATTTCTTTCTAGTTTGTGTCTAATGTCACATGAACTTATCATTAATTGATAGATCTGTTTTCAAGCTAATATCAATAGAGTAGGACGTGGTCGTATCTTGTCTTGTCCACAGAACTCAACGAGGAGTAAAGGATTGGAGCGCAACTCGGAGCGTGCAGAGACAAACGTCGATAAAGAGGTACTTCTGTCATCCTTCCTTATCATGTGTTAGTTTAGATAGATTTGAAAGGAAGTCAGTGTTCATGTTAAGAATTTTCTGTCTAGAGTTAGGGTCAAGCTCTTAGAGGCGATCTACCTGTCCACAGGGAGATTTTCCTACAACAGAGATTGGTGACTCCACTGGGGAGATAGCCTCAGCTCGAAACTTCTTGTTTGGAATTTTCTCCTCATTGACCTTGTTCTATCCCTTGATTGTTTCAGTCTTGGTTCACTCCTCTTTTGATTAGTTTCATGATTTGATTGGCTCCTTAACCTATCACACTCAGCATAATTGTCGGAATTGAATTGCAATTTTTTGATTTTTGACATTTCTGGGGATTTTTTGACCCTGGCACCTCTGTCCTAGTGTTAACAGAGTGCCAAATCTCCCCCATAGCTTTTCACAGAGCGCTATAACGCTCCTTGCCTTTGGCAACAGAGCGCCAGCCCTTTTTGGCTCAAAAAACCCTCCAGAATTGTTTTTTCTGGGTTTTGCCTCTGTGTCTCCTCTGCTGAGTAGCCTTGTAAGTCAATATTTCTTCCCTTTCAGCCTTGACATCTGTCTTTTTGAAGAATAAACATCTTGTTAGTTGGATCTTGTAGCCTTCTTCACTATTTTTATAGAGTTTTTCTGATGAGTGAAGCTTGAAACCCATGCATTGTTTTTCTCTCCTCATCAGCTGAGTAAAAACCCTGGTGAAGGTCATCAAAGGCCTATAGACCTCTTTATCTCAATTTCAGTCAAGATCATTTTCTCTTCAACTTTTTCTTTTGGGTGTGATGTTTGTTTTTCTCTTTGATTGTTTCTTTTATTTCGCTTTTTCGTTTTGATTGCTATGAAAGGGTGTATTGTTTGTGTGACTTTTGCTTGTGCTAGTTTGGTTTTCATTCATACAAGAAAGATAATTAGCAAGATGAGCATTGTGTTGTATTGATCATCATTCATACGCAAACAATAAAAGACATCTTTGTGATTGATTGTGCATATTAGAAGGCATTTAAAAGTTTTGCATTACATCAGGATTTGATTGAGAAAAGAATCGTTTGAGGGCATTCCTTATTCGTGCTTGATTAGTGAAAATAACTTTCTCTCTCCCTTAGATAGATACTCATCGAAAAGAAATGACTGCTTATCATATTTGATGCATTCTTTGGGTTTGAGTCATAATTCCATTTGTTTCACTTCCATGCACCCCTTTGCGTAAAGAACGGCCATAAAAATCAACGCTAATAACAAGTTATCTAGAACTTTTTCTTTTCTAGGATCCCCCACCAATAGTAGACTAGGATTAGTACTTTGGATTAGGGATGTGAGCATAACTCTAAAAAGTTTCCAAAACAAACAGTAGCATCCTGAGTTAGGGAGAGTAAATCCAGTTATCGTATAAGTCTGCCTGGGATCCCCCTCTCACACAGGGGTTATGCACGAGGTCGCATTTGGGTAACCTATGGGGACTAAACCTCCATGGTTTAACTGATTGTGGTGGTTAGATCGTATTATGGGGATCACTTTGAGGTAAATCCACAATTACTGCACGGAAGCCTTTTAGTTGATTTCGGGCTTGATACCCTGCCCATACGTTTGGATCGGACTGTCGACTGTTCCCGCCCAGGGGCTGACTACGAATTGGTAACCTTAGTGGCCATAATATTTAGGGTATTACACAAGGTGACGGTGACAGGAAGTCTCACTGTACCTGGAACAGACATTGGTCAAACTCACTCGGTCTCCTTGGAGGGTAAATCCACAATTATTGCATGGAAGCTTGCACCAAGGTGTAAGTCCGTTAAGCAGGTCGCCATTGTAACTGTCCCACCCTATCCTCGCCCCTTTTGGACTTGATCACGCGACGTTGGATTTCATCACCAACTAGTACGGTCATCAAAAGAAGGTCTTGTTTGCTTGGTTGTGATTCTTAGATTTTTTTTTGTGTGCTGTTTCTTTTCGTTAGTTGGCCATAGATTTATTTCGCCGATTCTTTTCTGCCAACATCGACCCTCCACACTGATCGCAGAGGCTACAGGGACTCCCTCCAGAAAATATGGAAGGAAATACCCCTTTACCCCCTCATTCTATGGAGGAATCCTGTAATGATCCCAAGCCATTATGCAAGGATCATCACTGTTTTGGTGTCTTTTTAAAACTTTTTTTGAATGAGGTATTTTGTCAAAAACTTTGCTGATCTACCTTTTATATGTGTTTATATGTGTGTATGCAGTAAATAACAGAAAGAGACAACCATGGAACATACCTCAACCATATGCAATAAGATAGACAAGCCAAAACATCTAAAATGTGATTTTATTCATAAGATAGAGAAACCTGCTACAATGAATATGTCGATCTGGAATGCTCAACAGATGGCCAAGAAGATAGAAAATAGATAAGAGCTACTAAAAAATGCTCCTGCTAATACAAAAGATGCCTCCAAAGGCTGAATAAGAAATGAAGATCAATACAAGAAGATCTGAATGCCAAACTCTCCAGCTGAAGAATGCCACGCTCCAATAGAAGGCTAAAACCCTCAATAACTCGGCCCTGCTACTAAAAGTGTCCAATCACCCTAATAAATATGCCAGCTGATAGATCAGGTGATGGTAAGAACAACCCAGGTGACCGAATCTCCAAGATCCCTCTCAATCTCTGTAGATCTGAAATCCCCCACTCAATGGTGCGCCCCACTGGATGACTGAAACCCTAGATAATTCGGCCCTGCTGCCAAAAGTGTCCAATCACCCTAATAAATATGCCAAATGATAGATCGGGTGATGGTAAAAACAACCCAGGTGAGTGAATCTCCAAGATCCCTCTCAATCTCTGTAGATCTAAAATCCCCCACTGAATGGTGCGCCCCACTGGATGATTGAAACCCTAGATAATTTGGCCCTGCTGAAGGAGGCCTCCAAATGATCTAAAAATCTCTAGAAATATAGATCGGGACACTTCAAGTGACTAAGTAAAGTCTCAGGGTCATATCTGAAGTGTAATCCCTCCAAACGGACTACATCTGGATCTCAAAAACGCCCTCCCTTTCTTCAATTCGCCCTACTGCTCAAGAAATAATCTGAGCCATGAAACTGTCTCAGAAAGCACTAGATCTGATGTCCAAGGCCCTGTAATGAAAACCCAAGTGAAAAAATCCTCAACGGCCCTGCTAGTCTCCTACAACGAATCTCTCTCCAAAGATGGTGCGCTCCTCTTGCTGGAATCCCTCAACTGGTGTGCCCTCTCTCTATCTGCACATGAAACTGATGTAGAATCCTCCTGCAACTGAGTATATCTGGAACTAGAATG